>JANHGB010042650.1:0-11070 GCA_026283785.1 Coracopsis vasa
AGATGAAGCAAAGAAAGCATTCTGCAACTCCACCTTCTCTGTGTCCTTCATCACCAAGGCATCCACTGTGCGTTAATAGCGGGAGGAGCCGCCGTCGGGGTGGGAGCGGCTGCGAGGGGGACCCGGGGCCATGGGACGAGGGCACCCCGCGGGGGAACTGGGGTTATCCCAGTTAATTCATCCCACCGCCACCGCGAACCCCCCTGGCCAGGGAGCCAGGCACAGCCCGGAGCGGTCGGAGCCTCTCCCGTGTCCCGGCCGTAGCTGGAGTTTGGGAAATCTCGGTTTTTCTCTTCCTGCTTTGCTCCCAGTGTCATTAAAACACAAAATATGTGCTTTAATTTTCCCTGTGAGGGGAGTGGTTTCTGCTCCGCTGGCTCCTGTGACCGGGGCTAATAAAACCTTTCTAGCCTAACGTGTAATGCAGGATGTCGTTTGTTAAACTGGAAAGCTTGCATGATTTCCTGCGTTTTAAGTGGTGGAATGGAGTTACCTGGGAGCATTAAGCAGGACAAAAGCATCATATAGAGGAATTTAGTACAAGCAATACTAAGGTAGTAAAGTTCTGAAGTCTTGGTTTGGGGATCATGTGGCAGAGCAGCCATAGGCAGAGCTAATGGCACCCGAAATCTTGGGTGCTCTGGGTGTAGAGCAGGTCTGAATGGAGCCTTGTGGCTGCAGGGACACAGGGCGAGAGCTGCTGGAGCTCATCCCTGGGCTGAGCGATGGTTGCTCTGGGGACAGTTGCTGGGAACGGTTTCAGCTGGTGACTCAGTGTTTGAGGTGTGTTGTCCTCGAAGAACTGTGCTAATAACAGGTTTGTGGAGCAGGTCACAATTTCCCTGGGTGCAGCCCTGTCAGCAGTGTGCGGGGTGGTTTGTGCCATCACAAGGACAGTGTTTAAATGAAGCTGATTTCCCACAGGAACTGAGGCTGAAGGGTGGATGGTGGCCAGGCTTTTCTCTTGCCTCTGACCATCAGATTCCTTCACCGTGTGAGCAGCAGATTGAGGGATGGGGCAGAGCACCCATGGCCGGAGCAAGCGGCAGTGCTGGCAGGTCTGACCGCAGAGCAGAGGGTGCATGGGGCCTCATGGCTCCAGGAGTCAAAGATGGACAAAGAGGAGTCCAAAGGTCCCTGTCAGCTACTGAACGCTTTAATTTCTCAGTATCTTAATGGGAGCAGTCAGGGTGTAGGGAGTGAGGATGTGCTGGAGGCCGATGTGGTTTAACCCAACATCTGCTCTGGGAGCTGGAGGTCCTGACTGTTTCCTGCAGGGGACAAGGAGCCTTTTCTCCTTGTCTCCAAATAACAATGCTTTTCTTGGCCTCTGGGAATGTGTGGCAGGGGGTGTGTGCAGCAGCCCAGTGTTTGCCTGGTTCTTTGAGCACTTCTACAACCTCCTGGAGCCTGGTGTGAGGGCTGGAGGCTCAGTGACTCTCTGGACTCTCTGGAGCTCCATTAAGCTTTGAGGTCTCCAAAACCACCCTCAGTGCTTCACATCCCCATTGCCCAAGTACTTTTGGGTTTGTCCTGTGTTTCTGTGGCCTGAACACTGCTGTGGTCAGGAGTCAGCAGCCCCGAGGAAGGGGTGGTTTGGCCATTGCCTCCTCACAGACACCAGACCCAAGCCACAGCGTGAGCGACTGCCACACGCTCTGCTTCCCACCACCGCTGTCATCCTGCCAGGGCTCCAGGGGGTTGAGCGAGGTCTGGAGCAGGAGGAGGCAGCCCCATGCCAGGCACCCATTCCTGCAGAGGCTTTCCCAGGGCGTTCTGCTCAGGAAGCCCATTGTAATGGCTTTCCAGCACCAGTGCTCGCCCTCGGAGTGACGGTGCTAATGAGCTGGTGGAGGAGCTGTCAGCCTCCCCCTCGCCAATGCTGCCACTACACGCAGCTGCCCACACATGTGTAGTGATTGCAGAGGGAGACGGAGGCTGCTGGCACCTTCTGCCAACGTAATCCCACCCTCCCTGGCGCTGATTCACTCGCAGGGACCCGGTTGTAGTGGTTCTGCTGGGGGCAGGGGCAGGCAGCTCAGTGGATGGGCAGCAATGCGGCCATCCCGGTCTGCTCCCATCTCTGCTCATCCCTTGCATAGGATGCTGTATTTGCTGGCAATTCTTTCTTCCCCTGAAGACAAATCCATCTCACTTATGACAGATCAGATTATTGCCGTTTCCATGCTCACCTCCGTTTCATTCTAAAGCCGTTCCTGCCCGTGGAAGATGGTTTTGCAATGGTGTGTGAATAGTTCTGCGTTTGAAGAGGGGTTTGCTTAAAACCACCCCAAACTCGAGGCCTAATTGTCTTGCACAAATGCAGGCAGAATTCCTGATACAGTCATTTGCTGCACATCAGCTGTAATAAATGTTATTGCCCACATAACAGCCTCTTGCTTCGTTATCTCCAGTCCAGAGGGAAAGGGGAGAGATTCTTGCTGAAGTGAACCAGAAGGAAAATTGTGGGATTTGGTGTGTTGGCAGCGGAGGGACCTGCTGTGACAGGAGGAAGGAGCTGGCCCCTGGAGCCACCCCTGAATTCAATGCACTTTGGGGGTGATGAGGGCTGCTCCATCCCTCTGTATGCTTCAGTTTGGGAGAGCGGTTTCTGACCTCCGCTGAGGTGGTGCATCTACAGGTTGTTGAAACTTGTGGATTGAGGAGTGGTATAAAGGTGAAGGTACCCGGATCACTTCCCGTGCTGCTGGCTCCTGCCGATGAGCGATGCTGCTCCTGATGCTTCACCTTTGGTGCTGTGTTGAGCCTGCTTGTGGCTAAGGTTTCACTCCTGTGCTGCTCATGTTGCACGGTGTAGGCCAGCCCTTCACCCTCAGACACAACAGCTCATAGAAACTGAATGCATTTCGATGGGGACCTTGGGGGTTTTCCCTAATTCCCTTGCTCCTGAGCTCCTTTCCAGTAAAGATGGTGCTGAACCTTGGTTGTGCTGCCTGGCTTTGGGGCAGGACCTTGTGAGAGCCCTCGCTGGGGGATGCGGCTCAGCCGTTCCCATTGGCTTGGATTGAGCTTTGGGAGTGCTCGGCAAGGGAGGGATGCAGCAGGGCAGCCGTCAGCAGCTCAGTGGGGTTGTGGAATGCTGCTGTTACGTGTTATGATATCAAGGTCCTGGGAATGTCGGCTGGATGGGGATGTTCCTGGCAGCAGAGCTGGGAGGTGTGTGTGTGTTGTGAGCAATTGAGACCAGCACCCAGCGAGGCTCCTCTCCCTCCCTCCCTCCCAGCAGAAACTTGGCTCTTGAAGCTGTGTTCTAAGAGCAGAGGGCAGGAGGAGCGGATGGAGGCAGCGCTGGGCTGGCTTCGGCCATTAAATATTAATACAGAAATAATGAAGGTGTTCCCGGAGCAGGGCTGGCCCATTTAGAAACAAACCTTCCTTAGGGCTGAGCTGCTTTTGCAGCGTGGCTGTGGGGTAGTGCACAGTCCCACAGTGCTGCCCTTCTGATGGCACTTGTCACGGTCACATAACATCCTGCTGTCACCCATGGGTGCCAGGCTGAGCCCAGGCCACCCGTGCCACTGTGCAGCATCAGTCCTGCAAGGAGCCATCAAACCTTGCTGTTGCACAGGGGCATCAAGAATGGCACTGGGAGAACACTGAAGCTGATTTTTAGCTGAGACTCCATCACTTGTGTTCACTGAGGTGTCTGGGACATTCCCAGTGAGATTGGGATGGCTGGAAGAGGAGCCCAAGGGCACGGCACACGCTGTGGTGTTAGTGGTGATGTTCCTCCCTTGGACAAATCCAAGAGCCTCCTCACCTCAGTCCCTGCTTGTCCATCCCTTTGCCGTGTTCCTGTGTGGAGCAGAGGCTGGACGTGAGGCCTGGCTGTAATTAAGGCACCGTAATCAGGGCAGCGTGCACATTGCTGGCAGCCTGGTGCAGCCATGCAGTGGTGCAGAGCCCCAGCACCCAGCAAACCACAGCCTCTGACCATCTCCTGCCCCAGCAGAGCAGAGGGGAGCCTGTGTTTGGTTTGCTCTGTATTGGGTTTTGTGAGCTCCCTGGGAGGCTGCAGGGATGGACCTGGGGAGAACCTGCTTTTAAATACTTCTGAAAGCCCTTAAGGAGGTGTCTTTCCTTCCTCTGGGTCTTTCCTACACAGCAGAAACCTGACACAACCTGAACTAGCTCCGTTTTCACCTTGTTCTTGGGGATGGCTTAAACTTTTACTGGTGGGCTGCCTATCACAGCCTCAGAGCGGCTGCTAGATCCTTGCTGTAGCCTGGAGTGTGCTTGGAGGGGAGAGATGGAGACCTTGTTTTCTGGTGCTTTCCCCCCCTAATTCAGCAGGACCTTGTGCTTTGCATTAGTGCCATTTTTGGCAGCTGACTGAAGCCGTGCCAGTCCCGGGGAGCGGAGTGCTGTTACCCGGGGAATCCAGTGCACTGGAACAAAGCAAAAGCTCTTCCAACCTTCAGCTGCCAGGGCTTTTTTGCCTCTGTTTTCCTAAACTCTGCCCAGGCGGAGTGTGGAAGGCAAACAACTTGTGGGTGGTGCTGATGGAGCAGGACTGCAGGGAGGACGAGATCTGCTGCCATTACCCGTGCTCTGCTGCACATCAGCTTTGCTGCGGTGTCCTGCAAACCTGGCCTCACCTCGCTGGCGTATGGGGAGCTGTGCTGAACCCCCCCAGCACCTCTGCCCTGCCCATGGTGCATCCATTGGCCCTGCGACGGCAGCATCGCAGGATGCTTTGCTGTGGGTGAAGTGGTGCTTGTGAAGTGCATTCCTGACATAAAGATGTTGATTTTTCAGTGTTTCTCCTTAGCACCTGGTGGCTTTTCAGCCTCTCACCTGGAGGGGATGTGGAGGTGCGTTGGGTCTGGGGTCATCTTCGCTTCCCACCCTGGCAGTGAGAAGAAGGCTTGAAAAGCTCTATTTTTATCTCTGTCGTGAAGAGCCCTTGGCAGTGCCCTCATCCTGCTGCGCTGCTTGTGTTGGAGCCCCAGACAACGTCTTCAGAACATTCACTTTCAGCAAACTTCCACTTCAGGTTTTGTCCATGGTGTTTGGGCAGCAGCGAGTCACCTCCCCCTGCCTCACCGAGCAGCAGGACCCCTTCGGGGGCCGCCTTCTCTTCGTTTATTGCTTTAAGGCGGGTTGGATGGGGCTTGGAGCAGCCCGCTCCAGTGGAACATGTCCCTGCCCACACTGTTCTGATTCTATGATTAAAAGGGCTGTTGTTGGTTGGTGGGGAGAAGGGTCCTGCCCTGGCTGGTGCTGGCAGCTGCTGGAGCCAAGTCGTTCTTTGGTTCTCTGCAGTTTGAGGAGGATGCTCTGAATTTGGAAGGGGTTTTCCCCGAATCCATTCCAGTGATGCTCATCAGGGCTCCTGCTCTGCGGACGATGCTTCGGCTGCAGATCCTACCCCATCATTTATTCACTAAGCTTCATGCTTCGGGGAGATGTGTTTATATCAGCACTGCTGCAGAAATGACTTGATATCTACATGTGTACATACAGATACATAAACACTTACTGCACTTAACCCAGCAAACTGCTTAAAAATCACTTCCCCACAGAAATCCTGCCAATATTCCTTCCACATAAACGTTACCCAGCCTCACACTGCTGAGGCTCAGCTTAAGCTGGTGCAGGCTGTAGCCATGGCTCTGCTGGTGGAGGGGATGTGTCTGTGTCCTGTCCCTGCCATGGGTACTACAGACATGTCCATGTCCCCATCCCCACCATGGGCACTGGGGATGTGTCCATGTCCCCACCATGGGCAGTGATCCCATCCCTCCAGCCACTCTGTGGTGTAACGCAGTAGACTTTTGACCGGAGTTAAAGGTGACATGGGAAGGATGGAGCAATCCTCATCTGTGTTAATTAACTCCGGTGCAATTGTCTTGTACAGTGAGGGCAGACAGCTCGCTACGTGGCTTGTTGCTACAGGTTCATTTTCTCCTCCTGAGCTGAGCGTGTTCACTGAGCTGCTCTGTGCTGCCCCAAAGCAGCTTCCACATGCGCCGTGTTGCTTGACCTGCAGTCCCAATTAGCAGTGAAGCTTCTCATTAGCCTCATACTTTCCTGTCACATCCCTGCAACCATCTTTGGCACTTTGCAGGGTTGTGTATGGTGCTGTGGGATGGACCTGAAAGCACCGAGAGCTGCGGGATGGTGGCTTTCGGGGCATTGCAGCCCATTGCTCCTCAGAGGATTGAAAGGATTTCTCCTGCTAACAAACACCAGCAGCTCGGTGATGCTCCCCACCTTGGCGCTGGTCTCTGAGCTGTGTTCTACACACGCTGCTGCTCATAGAAATGAGAAAATGGCTGTTTTGAGCCGGGGAAGGCGCTGCCTGAGCCTTGCACACATGCACCCACGGGAGGAAAATTAAACTGTCACAGTCTCCAAAGGCCAGGCAGCAGGAACTCGGGATAAAAATGCCTCAGGCAGAAAATGAGCTTTATAGTGTTTGGCCGGCTTCAGAAGAAGTGACAGATGCTTAATCAGCTTATTTGCTGTAAGTGTCTGTCTCTCGTCTTCCCTCCCCTTCCCGAGATGGGATGCTGCCAGCAGCGTGGCGTGGGGGGGTGCCAAGCCCTTGCTTCCCAGGAGGAATGCTGGTGCATCCCTGCTTGGGTGTGTGGGGATATTTAGGCATCAAACTTCATTTCCTGGTGGTACCCTTGGTAAGGGGCTGTCCCCGAGGTGGGGCAGGGACTGGGGCTGCTCCACTGCAGCCAGGCTTGGTCCGGAGGCTGGATTCTCAGGAATAGAATGGAGATTTTGTTGTCTATCCCAGAGCTCACCTGGGAATCGGTGTCTGGTTTGAGAGATGCTATCGGTGCCGTGGATTGAATGGCTCTGGCAGGGGAGGGTCCGGAGCTGCCCTGCCAAGCGCACAAAGAGCCGTTCTTCTTCGTGAGCCGATTATTCCTTCCCCCCGTGTTTCCATAAGGACCTTAAAGCGAGGGAGGAGAAGCTGTCAGACTGCTGCTGGTGTGCACCAACACCCTCGTTCATGCCTTTATCCGCAGGTGGAAAGTGACACCAAGTGCTTTGAGACCGAGGTGTAATTCCTTGCATGTGGCTTCAGCCGTGGCTGGCACCAGCTCAGTGGGGATGGTGGTGGCTTTGTTCTGAGTTCAGCTCCTTGGTGGTTATTTCAGCCGCTTCTGCTTGTCCACAATAGACCATGCTGCTGCTGCTCCCCAAGGCCATTCCAGGAGCAGGACATCACCATTCATCATCTCCAGAACTCAGGTCAACGTCATGGTTGGTCTGGGTGCTGTCACCTGCTGTCTCAAACAGCCACTGACCAGATATGGCAAATATAACCATAACAATTACCATAATTTGCTGGTTTGGGGCATTCATTTATCTCTTACAGTGAAGCACCTGCAAAAGGCATCTTGTGCTGGGGCACTGCAGAGCCACCGCCTTATTGACCCTCTGCCTTGTGGCTTTCAAAACACAACCTTGGCCTTCCTCATTCTAGCTGTGGGATGAAGGGAGGATACTTGGGGCATCTTCCCTGACTGCTGCATCCAAACAGTGCCAATGGCACCTTCTGGAGCTGCGGGTGGGGGAAGAGCATTGTTTAGTGTTTGCCCTTGGTGAGAGGTGAAGGTGCCTCCAGTCACCCTCGCAAAGGGCATGGCTCGAAGTGGCAGCACAGGTCATTGTGTTCAGCTGACGTCCTGGCTGTGCTCAGCAGCTCTTATCATAGTGTTTGCTTTAGCTTCAGGCCACTTCTGCACTGCCCTGAACCTGTACTTCTGACTTACCCTGAATGAGAAGAATATTTGCCCTTCCAGCCTATAGGTCCATTGCTTTTATGCATTATTTTGTACAACATCAGGTCGGACACAGGGGCTTTGAGCAAGCTGCTCTAGTGCAAGCTGTCCCTGCCCATAGCAGGAGTTGGAACTGGATGAGCTTTAAGGTCCCTTCCAATCCAAACCAGTCTGTGATTATCTGCAGTACATGGGTGTATTAAGGCTTCTTGGTGTGAACCAACATCCTCTTGCAGACATTGATAACCTTGGGTTGAGTTGCTGCAAGGGCTGGGGAAGGATTTTCTGCTGGGTTTGCACTTCTGAGCATGGGGTCAGTGTGGCAGCCTCAGGGGAGCTGCTCTGTCTACCTCCTGGTCATCTCCGCTCATCCCACATCATGTTCTTCTTTTTCCTTTAGACGATTATGGAGCAGTTCAATCCCAGCCTCAGGAATTTCATTTCTATGGGAAAGACCTATGAAAAAGCCTTAGCAAGTAAGTGAAACTACGCTGCTGCTGCGTTTATTGCTGGAATGCTGGGGGCTGCAAGGCTGGAAGGGAGGAAAGCTGGAAAACTCCCTTGGGATGTTCTTTGTTTTCAGTGGGAGTGAGAGGAGGAAGCTGGGGAGATGGTTCTTGGTCCTCAATACAAAGCTCATATTGTTAGGATGTGCAGGACGTGAATGTGCTGTGGTGCCATGGATGTGGAAAGGATTCAAGTGATGAAATGCTGGGTGATGACTGGATAACAAATACATGTCCAACCAGATTATCTTTAAATGTTACTTTAGATACTTAGAATTAAGATTTTAAGTTCTGTTTAAAGATGTGTTATTGGAATGTTCAAATTGCCCAGGCAAATGCATTGGAAAAGAAGGGAGAAAAGCCTAAGAGTATTGGTGGCAGCTCTTGATTAGGAATACAGGGTCCTATTGGGAGGCACCGGGGAGGTGTAGATTGAAATGCTCAAAAGTAAAATATGAATTGATGAAAACCAAAATTGGACTCGTTTGACTTAAAATGACTTGATGTAGTGCCTGAGCCCTCCTCAGCTTGGTTTAGGGAGGTTTAAAGCAGGTTTTGTTTGACGCAGGGGCAGCTGCTTGCTTTTGGGGATGCTCTGCTCATCTCAGAGCTGCACTGCTCTTGTATCCTGGATTTTAGTTTTAATTGGCTCAATGCAAATGCCCTTAGGGAAGAGGCTGTCATCAGCTGGAGCCAGTGGAAAGAAATATTTTGCTGTCTCATGTTTGCAATACGACCTTTGGGAAGGATCGGTGCCTTCCTGCTCCGTGCCTGGAGCAGGTTTTAATTCCCACAAGTCAAATGAGGTTCCTGGATGTTACGGTCAGAATCCTCTTCAGAAGCAGCCCTCCTGCTGGTCCCAGGTTACAGGCACTCCCCTGCAAGCTGCTTTCTTGCCAGTTCCCAGCACTGGTTTTAATTAGGTTTTAATGGATCAACTGGCCGTAACGTGGGAAGTGCCCGTCCATCCCGGTCCACTGCTCAGGGCTGTGGACTCTGATCCCCAGGGATGGGGCACTTAATGCACCCTTGCAGCAGCCGCATTGCCCAGCTCTGCTAATGATGCTGATGAGGCAGGTTTGGTTTGGGTGCACTCCTGCCTGCTGGCTCCCTGCTGGGTCTGCAGCCGGGTGCAGCAGGGGCTGAAGCAGGGAAGTTGCATTCGGGACCGTGGTTTTTATTTGTCCTTCTGAAATCCTGCACTGATAATGCAGCTTCTAATCACCCGGGTGGTGGGGTCCATCGTAACGTGCTGTGTTATCCCAGCCGAGCTTGGGCGGGCTGTAGCTGCAGCATGTTGTGGGTAACCAGAGCGATCCCTGGTTTGCTGTTTCCCTCACATCCTTGCTGTGAGTGCGCTTTGAAGCTCAAGATCTTCCTTTAATTTCTGAAATTGCCTTTGGTCATCCATTCCTTTGGATCTCTGAGCTTGTGGGGGCATCTGAAGGAAGCGTCTTAATGGGTAAATCACACTGGAAGAGGCTTCAGCACCTAATTTGACGGCATTGAGCTCAAGCTGTACAACATGTTCTGGTGATTAGAGGAAACCCCCTGCTTATCTGATTAAAGTGGAGAGTGGAGCTGGAATGTCAACAAACAAGACTGAACTATAATGAAAAGTCTGTGATATTCAATTATTCCACAGTGATTTTTTTCTGAGCAGCATTAAGCAGGCTGATGGTTACACTGGAATGAAAACCACCTAAAGCCTGCACCTGCCTTCCCCCCCTCCTAAATAGCCCTGTAAACTTGCTGCTCCAGCTTTCTTCTTTCTCCACTCGCTTCTCTTGTGATGTAATCCCTCCCTGTGGGGTTAAGCCCTTTGAAGTAATGTCTGTTTTAGTGTCTAGCATCTATTTGGTGTCACAAAAGCTGTAATAGCCATTAATGAGAATATAACCTGCATTTTTTGATGCTTTTAGGTATGACATACGCAGCAAAAGGATACTTTGATGCTTTGGTTAAGATGGGAGAGTTGGCCAGTGAAAGCCAAGGATCTAAAGAACTGGGTAAGTCACCAATTTACTGCTAAATGGAGCCACAATCCAGAGCAGGCTCCGAGCACAGGGATGGAACCAGATTTTTGCTGTTGAAGGGGATAGCGAGCTCAGCGCGGAGCTGATCGTGCCTCATGTGAATGGTAAAAGCGTCTCTGTATTTAATGTAGCTTAAAACAAAAAAAGCCTGCTATTCTTAGTGCAGGATTTTGGGGCACTGTCAGCTTGTGGTGTTTGCAAAGAGGAAGCGTTTGCAGAGGGCGGCTTTGCTGGCGTTTGTCTTGCTTTGCAAGGGAGAGGAAAGCACCAGCTCCTGCTCTGGGGCTGAGGCAGCCCCTTCCCCTCTGGGGGTGGCACAGGGGACCAGGCAGGTCGGTGTCCTGGGGAGTGTTCCTCCTGGTCTTTGCCCAGTCGATCCCAGTTGCGGCAGACACCACGAGCTGCGATGCTCGGTGCCTTCTTCCCCTTTTCTCTCTTTCCTCCTCTGGTAAGTCCTTTGGGAGATGCTTTTCCAGTCTTCCCATTGCTCAGAACATGGCTCCTTTGTTTTCCCCCTCGCTGCTGTTCTGCTGTGTAGACGTGGATCGAGGTGGCTCCTCTCCCAGCTCCTCCCAGGGATGCTGCAGTGTTTTCTAAGGCTTTGTGGGGCTGAGATGGGTTTTGGTCTCGTTGCCTTTGCAGTCCCAGGTCAGTTCCTCCTCCCAGTCCTTCCTGCAGGTCTAGCTCCCTTGGTTGCTGTCCTAGGAGGTGGCAAACTGCTCATGGTGAGCTCTCTGAGGCAGTCAGTTAACAGCAGAGGTG
>JANHGB010042651.1:0-20146 GCA_026283785.1 Coracopsis vasa
GTGGAAGGTGTCGCTGCACATGGCAGGAGGTTGGAATTGGATGAGCTTTAAGGTCCCTTCCAACCCAAATCAGTCTGGAATTCTATGATTTTTATTCTCCAAGGCACCTTCAATGCAAGCAGAAGCCTCTGTGCGAGTTGATGCTGTTGACTGAGAGTCCAACATTAAGCCAATATTGGCATTGGTGCATGATTGCACTTTGCTGAATGAATATGGGAGGGAGATGTTATATCAACGTTTGCATTAATGGATTTAATTGGTATGTGAATTAGGTTTTAAGTAGGATGTGTTGTTCCTGAAATACTACCAGATTTCTTAAGTGTTCTTATTTGTTAACTAGTTGATGGAATTTCAGGTTGCAGGCAGAAGGCTTTGTATGTGCAGAAATATTTTCCAGTATATTGAGATCAACTTCAGGAATCATTCGATAATTAAAATCTGACGCTTGGCATCCAGAGGAGATGGAGTGTGTCTTACGCATAAGTGGTTTTTGTCTCTTTCGGTTTCAGATTCTCTCAGATGTGTTGCTACAGGATTAAAATCAAAGTCATCTGTGATTTTTGTTTAGCTGAAAAGACTGGGCTAAGTTTGCTTTATTAAATGGAAGAAAAAAACCAATACCCTGGAACTTTATATCTAAACTAGGCAGTCGGTACAGAGTTGCAAGAGTGTCATGTATGCTCGAAGAACAGCAAGGTCACTGAAGGAATAAAATGTTCTTACCTTGGACATCTTTTATAGTCTAGATTAAGATTTGATAAGTCCTGAAAAATGTTGGGAATTGAGTGTTGGAGTCAGCAGTCATTTTGAAGTCTCACTTGTCATTTTTTTCTGTCCAGTCAGGTTTCATGAGTCAGTCTGGACTGTTGGGAGCTTTTTCTGAAGATGTACATGTTGGTTGAAAACCGCACGAGTTCCTATCTTCATCTGAAGAGATCCCCTGGCATCCGCTCTTGGTCTCTCTTTGTTGGTAAGACCATGAGGTTCTTCAGTTTATTTCAGAGCTCACTGTAAGGGAAGGGGATCACAATAAATTCCTGAAAGAGCTTCTAAGAAGAGATGCCTGTCTTTCAGGCATCTTTCTTTCAAGAAGAGGCATCATCACACTTTGAACTTTCCATTAGTGTAGCCACTGAATGAGTCTGTAGTCTTCTCTGCATGGTATTTTCACTGTGAGACTGATAGTTTTTCAGTCTGTCATCTGCAGAACCTCAGAGGCTCATGAACAGAATTTTAAGGCAGTTCTGGAAGATCAGGAAAAGAAAGTTTATTGTATGTTATATTGCAGTGTAAGTGTGAAGCTTCTGAAGGGGATGCATACTCACATCAAAAAACATCAGAAATGGAAAAACCTGCTGTGTAGCAATGCTGTGGCTAGATCTTGTGTGTGATTGACAGTGAACGCTTAACAGCACTGTATGTAACAGGAAGTCAGATGGGATGTTCTGAAAGGCGTCTGAACATGCAGAAAGGAAAATAGAGTTGTACTTAGGCCGCACTGAGGGAACTGATGGGGAAAAGGTGGCATATTCTGCTTTCCAACAGCCCAGATCCCATTGCAGTAACACTCCAACCTTGCCATTGCTTTCAGTGATGTCATCTTGTCAAGCTTGTCATTGAGACAAGATCTTTGCAGTTGCAGCAGCCCTCTGGGGTGCGAGGCACTCTTTTCACTGCTTCCTCCTCAGTGGGAGAAAGGAGGTGGCAGCTTCTGACACAGCTTGATCACACAAGTTTTCTTTTGGCCCCACAGAGCCCATAGAGGGGAAGAATAAACGTTGCAGTGTTTGTCAGCAAGCTGAGTTGTACTGTGCTCGAGAGGAAGTGTGGTGTAATGGGTAGATTGAGAGTCCCTCTGATCTTCTGTTCCCAATTCTGTCACCACCTTTTTAATTCTGACCTCAGCCCCTGTGCTTTTAGTGTCTTACAGAACAGGAGGTTCAGAGCAAAAAAACCCGAACTAACTCTTTCATATAGTGATCAATGTTGCAATCACATTTGTCCCTAATTTGAGAAGTGATGAACTTATGAATATTCATAATTGTATTGGGGAATTTAAGATGGTTTGAACTGCTTGTTTGTCCTAATTGTCTCCCCTCTCATCCTAGGAATAGCCTCCATAGGTTTGGCTGCTGCTTATTATAGTGCAGGTAATGGCCTATAATTTTATTTTAAAGAATTGTTTCCTGTTGATCTGTTTTTCATGCTGATGTCTCCTCTCTGCAGCTTCTCTCTGGCCTCAGAGGCAGTAGAGGTACCTATTGCATTTTGTGGTGTGAATATTAAAATCCAATACTAACTGTTGCCTGGGTATGACTTACCATACTTCAATGCTCTATTTCTTACTCTGTCTCCCTTTCCATTTGCAAGAGATTTTTTTAATGATGATATTTAGCACTCTGTGGCATTTTGTACTTTCAGTGTGTTTCGTAAATGTGATTAGCTGGTCCTCACAGCTCTCCTGGGAAGACATATAATGATTGTCTGCCACCATAATGAAATGATTACTTTGCCTTTGGTGGAAGTGCTCTGTTTCTCTGGAAACTGTTAAATCATCACTAGCAGAGATTACTCGTACAAACACCTTTAGAGAACAGGCACTACCTCTGCTTCCTGCACCCCCTGCAAGAGCAGGCTGCACTGAATGCCAGGTATCCTTCTGTAGGTGGAATTTGTCCTGCAGGCTGTCCTGTGATTCTTTTGCTGCATCCTGTTGACATCAAAATTTAAAACTTTATAGTGTGTAGGAATATGCTACCAATATAATTAATGTATTATTATTTAAAGAGCAAAGTCCAGTGAAAGCTGCTTGAGACACCAGCTAGATCAGCCTTTTTTAAAGACATTGCAACAAAGGTTTCTGAAACAATACTCAGCACAGTTCTACTGCCTTCAGTAAAAGCCTGAGTAAGCAAATTGTTTAGGTTGCTACATGTTTTATGTCCATGTTTCCAGGACATAAAATGCAGATGTTTGTTTGCCAAGAGGCTTGACTGCTTCATTTTATGAATAAATGTTTGCCTCAGTAAATTTCCATTGTCCCTTACCCTTGCCTTATTTGATGGTTGACAGCAGGTAGAGAGTTTTGTAGATGCCTTTGCTTTTAGCGAAGAGAAAGATGTTTAGTGATGTTACAGCCTTGCCAACAATACATATGCTTGGAGTCTTTGGGAAACTATGAAGAGTTTCTGTATTTTTATCCTGGGGGAGATCTGTTAAACAGTTTGCCTTACAACTAAAGGCACAAATGTTGCATCAGAGAAACCCTTTTTCCTTTTGCTGCATTTAAAGGGAGCATGTTGATTTTAAAACTGACTGCTTGAATACCGAAGAAGGGAAAAAAACTAAATTTGTGCATCTTTTTGCATTGTTCAGATAGCTTGGCCTGGAAGCTCTTTTATATGGCTGGATGTTTCTTTGTGGCAGCACAGAATCTGGAGCAGTGGGAGGTAAGATGCTGAACTTGGGAAATACGAGGTCATGCAAGTTTGGAAGCAGTTGGCAGATGCTGATTCCAGCAGCTCTGTGCTCTTGCTCTGTTCAAATAGACAAGTTGAGCTTTTGGTTTTGGTGAAACCCTTTGGGGTTGCTATACTAGAACTAGAATTAGGGCAATAATTCTTGCACTACACAAGCATGAACATGAGAAGCTAAAAGTAAAAAGTTTTTATAAGGGGAGACTTACCACAAACAGTTTTGTGGCCTTTTCTTCCTCTTACGTAGAACAGGGAGAAAGAATAGCCCACTCGGCTGCTAAAACATGATTTTGTACTTACTTTTGTTCTAGCTAATGACAGAATGACCACTCAGTAGGATAGATCTAACCTTCCAGAATACTCAGCTGTTTTCCACTGGGAAAAGAGTGTTTGCGAAGCTGGTTTATCTGGTGATTGATTTGTTGGGGGTGGGACTGAGAGCAGTAACCCATCATGTAGACTTGTCACCTTGCTGACTTGAGTTGTCGCTAGAATAAGCAACCCACAGATACGAGGCATCCTTTTTTCATTGTCAGGGATGTTTTAAATCTAGTGTGAACCTGGTCTATGTAGCACAACACTGGAATTTTGGTGGACTCAGTCACTATGTTAGTGAAAGGTGTAACTGGAACTTGTGTTCACTGGATGCTTATACTATAGGCCAAATGCATTCACCAGAAAGCTCGTGGAGAAAGAACTCCAAGTTAGTGTTCAAATTTGATTCCAGACAATGTTCTTATTACATAAGGAACGTGTCAGGAGGGGCAATGAAACCAGCTTCAATTTCCTTCTAGAGGTAGCACAGGATATATGTTGAAGTCTGGTAAAACCAAGAGCAAGGTTGTGATTTTCAGTCTAATTGAGGAATGTCTCTAAAATAGCTATGTACTTTTCTGTTACCAAGATTATTTTCCCATGTAACTATTATTGTTTTACTTTGAAGCATGGCTACTGATGCTGTTTTTAAGAATATCTTGACTTCTTTATTTTTCATTTTTACAGGAAGCTATATTTGATAAGAACAAGGGAACAGTCTGCTTAAAAACATTCAATCTTTACAAAAAAATGCTGACCTTCTCCAAAGGAGGCCATGAACAAGGTGAGAAAGCAGTATGTGGTAGCAAGTGTGATGAGCAGACAGAAGAAATGCATACATGCCTCTTCAATAAGCTTCTCTGGAGTTCTGTACTCAAATTAGTCACATCTGTTTCCAGATCTGCTTTGTTCATAAGCAGCAGATGTTATCATAAGCCTGTTTGGACCCAAATGCTTTTTCAGGTTAGGGTGCTGAATGCATCCTGTTATTTTAATCCAAGGCTTCCACATTGCTTTCCATAATAGTCTTAGCCGTTCCTTTGGGATGTCAATGTGCAGGTTTGCTTTTCCCTTGACTAGCCTGCTTTGCAGGTGGGACTGGTGGAAAAACTTAAAATTTGGATCTAGGAGTCCAGATTTCTGTTATCTAATCTGGTTTTGGTAGCAGACAAATCTTTAGAGATCGTATGCAAGCGGGCATGTTATATCCTGCAGATATAAAATACGCATTTAAAACAGCATATTAAGAAGTTCAGCTTAATGCAGTATCTTATTTCTCTTGAGCTTCTTGTTGGAGTAACATATGTTGAAGTCTAATGTGTGACTTGGTTGAGTCACTGTGAGACAGGAGCTCTATTGCAAACTGAATAAGATCCTCTTCAGTGTCAGATTTTTTTTAATCTTACTTGCTAGTCTAAATCAAACCAACTCTCAATATGCTTAGAAAACTGGCAAAATTTGTAGTGTCCTTAAGCTGAATTGGCTTTTAAACTAAGAGATGGGGAGAAAAGGATGTTTAATGTTTCTGAACTTTTCTCTGGGGTATGTTTTTCTTTAGGGTGTGTTTTTAAGCATATCTCCTCCTGAGAGGTTATTTGATAATATGTTTCAAGTACCATTAATGTAGGGATGCAGAGATCAGCAGATGCTCTGCACAGTTAAATATTCCAGTATTTGTTCAGTCTCAGTAAACTTAACGCACATTTACCTACTCTGTACAGAAACATGGTTAAACTGTCATCAAAGTGGGAAGCATAAGTAATAAACTAATGGTCCTCAGTTCCTGAGAGGCAGTTTATCTTGTTCATTAGGGTCTATACCAGCTGATATGTGCTGTAGCATCTCCTGATGCTGTTATGTGCGGTAGCAGTGTTTGTTTTGCCTGAGTAGATCAGCAATTGCTTGCTCTTGCAGGACTGCCTTGGTTGTATGAGATCAGAGCAATAGCAGTGAAGAGCATGTAGTCCCAGTGGTGCACCTTCCTAGCAGCAGTGCTGAGGATTTACTGTCATGCTAATAGACTATTTTGTTTTCCACATGTGTTTACAGTAATGGCTACACTGAATGAGATCCGAGATGTGAACGTGGAAGAGGAGACGGTGCGGTATTTTGGGAAGGGTTACGTCGTTGTGCTCCGCTTTGGCACTGGATTCTCACACCCGCTGACTCAGAGTGCAGTGCTGGGCTGTAAAAGGTGCGCTGGGTCTCTTCTTTAATGAGAATGTGTGAGGTGGGAAATACCAGTCACACGGGTCAGTAATTGCCAGCTAATGAGGCTCATCTTAGCTCAGTTTTTATACTTGCTGATGTGACTTTGTGTTACTCAGTTTTAACTTTCTTAAACCCTTTAATGCTTTCAGTTGCAGACTTTTGGGTACCACTGTCTGCCATCAGGAGACTGATCGTATTTAGATATTCCAAAATCCCTTTGATGCTGCATGTCTGCTACAGCTACCATCACTACCTCAGCTGTGCAGTTGCAGAGGGGCTTAATTCTATTAAATTCTATTCAGTGTATTTATCAGTTAACATAGGATTTATTTTAAGTATTGATAATAGGAATCTTGCAGCAGGAACTGTGGGGAAAAGGATTGATCTGATATGGAAGTAATGGTGTGGCTTGATATGCCTTCACTATTGAGGTGATGTCAGTCATGCTTTATGTCATATGTTGACTGTCCCTTCAAGCAGTTACTCTCAAGAATTAGCATGCCTGTTTTTATTTTGTCTACAACACACTAACTCTCACATTGTTTCTTCTATTCCACAGTGATGTGGAAGCCATTGCCAAACTCATTACTAGTTTTCTGGAACTGGACAGAGTAGAGAGCCAACAAGATCTCTCTCAGAGCAGCGAAACAGAGGCTAGTGATGCAGATGAACCACAGGATACCTATTAATAGTCATCATGAGCTGAAGAAAGCAGAGGCTTTCGATCATCTGGAAAATATACTGATTGTTCTTCAGAAAAGAAATCCCTCAACTTTGACCTGGGCATTTCTCTACATGTACATTTACAATGGGAGGAATCTGTCTTAGGGTACCTCATTAGTGCTAAACTGCTTTGAGATCCTCACTCCCAGTACTGCTGTTGTAGAGTCCAAAGCAAATTGTGTTTTATGTGCTCCTTTGCCTTAGTTCCTGCTCATGGACACTGCTGGCTTTTGAACTCAAACTTATCTAGGAGTAATTTATTAATGAGTTGGTTTGAAATCATGTATTACTTTCCCACTGATGAAGTGGAGATACAGATGTAAACTTCGACTTAGTGCAAACATCTGCTGCAGATACAGTACATCAAATGTAGAAGAGCTGAATTTGTAACTCATCACACTGCTGTGAGGTTGATACTGAAATGTTGCAAATGACTGAATGTATTGCTGAATTGGTTTTAGGCAACTTCATATATGCAGTTAGGTGATGCAGAATAGTGGCCCTTTCATAGTTTCTACTACTGACTTGCCATTAGATACCAGTGGAAATTAAAGTCCGAGTGACTGTCTTGGAATTGGGAACATCAGTTTGACCTTGTTATATTCTCTCTTCTCCTGCACTTGCTAAGGAGCTGCAAATAGTAAACAAAAAATGATCACGGTGATGTTTCAACATCTTCAGGATGTTGTAGCTTAATCCTGTTCTGTTTCTCTTCTGGGCATAGTCTAGCCCAAGGCAGAATAACCTTTTTCTAAACTTTAACATTTACTATTTTAACTGTGTGTTTTGCACCCGTGTTTTGCTCTGGATGTGTGGTGTTGTCTCTTCTGACCAACGGTTTCACAAGTAGTTAAAATATGAGTCTTCCAAAATACTTTTTGAAGTTAAAGCTACCTCTGTTAGACCACACTTTCTGTCTAGAACTGAAACTTCATGCCTATATCAACATGTCAGTACAAGAGAAAAGGAACCTTCTGCAAAGAGCTGAAGGTTCCTTCAGCATGCTGAAACTGCTGGTACTAAAGTTCACTAGGTTTTATTTAGGAATTGTGGGGTCTTAAGACCTGAATTAGAAAATACATGATTGCTTCTAGGAGATCTGAATGGGGTACAAGGTAACTGCATGGTCTGACTTCATGTTTGGCCAGAGCAAATGTCTTCTGGCAGCAGTTTCTTCAGAAGTTAAAAGAACTGAGTTCTTGTTTCTGAGCACTCTACCTCTATGAAGAGTTTTCAGCAGAAGCTATGTCCTGTTGTGTTTCAGCTATATCAGAAACCAAGGGCATGCTTATCTGACCAAAGAACAGGTGGTACCAAGATTTCATGTCCAGGTACTTAGAGCTAGTATGTCAGCTGTGAGACAAAGATGCTCTTACTGCCCGTTTGAATGGGTAATAAAAGTGAAACAGGAATTCTTCATTTAAATCCACTGTGAGATATACCCTAAGTATGTGTATATATCCTTGTCTTAGAGAGGAGAATGAGGTTGGAAATATGGAGGTTTTAAACCACAGTGTAGAATGAGAATGTTGGATTTTCTAAGGACTTCCAGTAAGAAATAGTGAAGAAACTAGAGTAGTTAATGGCATAATGTAAGCCAAAGGGCTCAACCTGCAGATAACCACTGCTTTGAGCAGGGGCATTTAGAGGAAGTACATTGTAGAGGTGTGCAGTGCACGTAAATTCTGAGTCTGCAGATTTGATCATGGACCAAAGTGACAAAACTACCTGTGTTTGATAGTGGCTATACTGGGTTTCTTCTGTATTTCCATGAGAGCTAACATTCTGTGGAAGATAGAAACTACTATGGTTTTCCAGTTAAAAATTGGCTTTAGAAAGATACGTCTATTGATCTAACCCTGTGCTGCGTTGTGTGCCCTGCTGCTGCTGAGCTCTTTTGTGCATCTCGTGTTGGTAATGTATATACTTATAGACTATGCAAAGACTAAAACAGTGTAAGAAAAACTCTGAATCCCTGCAAAGGGGGATGACCTATAGTAAGATAGAATATTGCTTGAAATACATTCTGTGTAATAAGTCGCATTTTGAGTTGATGTCCAGCGATCATCTCTGAAGGTGTTCTGTAGTGTCCCCCTCACACCTCAGTCCTCTGATGGATGGTAGGCAGGAGGGGGACGCCTGCTAGCATGCACTGTGTTGAGGAGTATTTTGACTCCTCAGCCTGTCACTTGGCACAGCTGGTGGAATCCTCTCTTGTGCCATTTTCACTTTGCTGTGGCAGCTCTGTTGCTGTACACACTAGCAGTTTCAAATGGGAACCTGAGTTCTGTACATGAAGGGAGACTGTGTAAAGTCTTTGAATGCTGAGGGTTCTGCCTGTGGGCTCTATGTAGGGCACTGCTGGCTGATGAATATAACTAGGAGCAGGTAAAGAATGTCTTGGCAATTGGGTGATGCTGTATGCGAATGTGTATCACAGGCTGATGTGTTTTCTCTTGATCCAGGTTTTGAGCTTCCTGTCTTCAAAAGCCTTGTTTCTTATAGTTAGAACAGCCAGATTTTCATGTTTTGCAACAACTGTGTGCATGGAAAATTAACTTGCAAATTGCCATTAATGTGGATTTGGTTATGGCGATGTCTGTGGACTCCTCAAGTTGAAGGAACCGTTGAGAGCAGCAGTTGCTAACCCAGAACAGGTTCTTTTCTTACCTCTATCCACTAGTCCTCTCTGATCTTCTTGCTACTCCACTATTTTGCTGAAGGCTTTTTTGGATGCTTTTCCTCAATTCTCTTGGGCCTAGCAAATAAAAAGGCCCAGTAAACATACCCTTATGTGTGCCTGATGTAAGGAATGATGGGAATGACTAGTTTGGGTTAGGAAATTAGAAACTCTTAGAAGAGTATTACAGGGATGTATTAACTTTTTGCCTCTCAGGCTGCCTGGTAACTAGAGCCTGGACAGCTGTAGTTCATATGACTTATAAATGACTTGAAAACCTATGTAATAGCCCTTAGGTTAGATCTAAAGCCCTGCCCCATAAAACTCACACTTTCTCTTCTATCCTTTAATATAACTGTATGGGAAGTGCCACTTGGCAGGTGCTTCACCTTCAGCTTGAAGAGCGCATTTGGAGTTTCTTGCATGCATGTGGTCGGATGGATCATGGCCTTAGCTCTCGCACTGAACAACAGCTAGACTGCATGTTATACACAGGGAAAAGCTGTATTTAAGCTAGAATCTAATATGCTGGTATTTCACAAATTGAGGTATTCCAGTAAGTAGGATCAATTCCTCAAAGGAAATGGAAGTATTTATGCTGTATTGCTGATATCCGCCTCTTATGCTGTATTTATGAAGTTACACATATGCCAAAAACTAAGCTGGCTTACATAGTAAATCATGTTAGTTCTAACACTGTAGCAGACTGCTGAGAGGCAAAAATGTTTAGAAACTGCTTTGCTACTTCAAAATTGCAAGGCCTTCTATAGTGTCTTTTTATAAAAACCTGTGCATTGAGAAAATCAACTTTGATAATTTGTGTTGCTGTAGCATTTTAGATTGTTTTTAATTAAAATGGACTAAAATATTAATGGCTGGCTGAATTACTGCTTGGCACAGATCTACTGAAGGAGTTAATGGCTGGAGGACAGGGTAAAGGAAGCCCAAATACTCAGCTCTTTACTGACTCTGCTTTCACTTTTGCAGCAGTCCAGCTTTCAATTTCATCTAAGCTGATACATCCAACTCTCCACAGGTGAATGTATTTCTATTCCCCCTCCTTTAAACCAAACCAACATGCCACATGCAAAAAAAAAAGCAAGTTTCCACAAACTTCTTGAGTATCAAAGGATTTATTAAAGTAAAATAAATTAAGCTCTTGTTTAGTTCAAGGTATGTGGCTTTTGTAATTAAGGTTTACATAGCCACTGATTCTACAGATAGAAATCTGCGTAGGGACTTAACTCCTGCAGCGCTCATTAAATAAGTTAAGATTTGTCTCATGCTGTCCTTGTACTTCCTGTAGCTAGAGCTGTGGTCTTTAGAATAAATTGTTCCAAGTAAATGTCAATACCTGTGCTTCCAAAATAAGACTTTCAAGAAAGCAGTAAATGAAGCAAACAGGAATATTTTGAATATTCATAGTAAAGTAACATACTTACTTAACTACCAGGCTTTTGAACTGATTTTCCATTGTGGTGATTATCTGAATGCTGTAGTTAAGTCCACAAAATATATTGCTATACATGATTACAAGTTCAATATTAAAGCAGAATGTAACATAACAGCATTTCCCCCTCATATTCAGTAGACTTCAGTCATGCTTCAAGCTTGGATGAGTCTGCAATCTCTCAGGTGAAATGGATGCCTTAAACTGACTGGGATGGTGGGTTTCTGTGGGGATGGGATGATGCTTAGCTCTGATGCTTTGGTAAGAAGTTTAAAAGACCAGCATGTTAAGGCAGCTTTCCCTCACAGCCAAGTGTCACTGTCACTGCTGGTAACAAGCTCCTTTTCCAGAGCTCCCTGTTGCTCTGTACTATCATGGTGCATCTCTTACATCTGCTGTAGCCTCGTGAGCAGATCAACAGCAGTTCCTTGCTCAGACTTCTGCAGAAGGCTGTAGGTCAGTTTCCTGATCTCAAGCTTGCCAAAACTGGATTTAAGACTGATGTTTCATGTATTTCAAAGAATGGAAAAGTCCAAAACAAAATCTGGAACAAATCAACTGCTACATGCCGTGGAAGGACTTGTTGCGATGGCATGGTAGGACATATCAATGCAACTGAAAGACTGAGTCACAGTACAGAATGTAAGGACCTAAAGCATGTCTGAAGTATTCTAAATCTTGCATTTTCTAGAAATTGCAAAAGGAGAACATGTTGGCTACTAACTAGAGTAGAACTTGTAGAACTCTTCCAGGTCATTGTTATGTAAGAAAGTCTGTTATCTCTAATAGTGGAATTGGAAGAGACTGGTTTTTATCCTGCCTTCTAAAAGAGCTGAGTTGTGACTCTTGTGTTCTCTTACACAAAGGGAGCAAATCCTTCGCAAGGCAGGTGATTCAAGGCTCAGCAATGCATTAAGACAGGAAAATAAAATAGAGCTGAAGCCTAATACATTAACAAGTTCTTTGATGCCTTCAGCTGACTTTTCTTTCACCAGTTTTTGCTTCAACTCTCAAGATGACAAACTAGCTCTGTGACTAGTTGCTGACTTCCACTAGCTGTGTTTTCCCATGGAGTAAGACAGACTAATGGAAATGTCCCTAATTTTGTGCCTTTATTGTTTCGTCTAAATCATCCACCACTTGCTGCAGCTTCTGGAGGCTGGGGTAGACATTCTCCTCCATCCACTCCTCTACAGTACACTTGTGGAAAACTTCTTCCATGGCTGCTTGGAGGTCTTGCACCACACCATTCCACTTGGAGAGAAGACTAAGCAGAAATAAGAGAGAAACAATCACATTTGCAGGTGAGCTCTGCCCCAAGGGAGGCTTGGCTTACTGGGCTTTCTAAAGGGAGTACAGGCCTTAAAATGCTTTTACAGGAAAGGAGCATCTATTACAAGAGCTCAAAGGACTTGACTTTGTGCAGATGCAAAAGGCTTGTGTTTAAGTGCCATTAATCTTGGCACTTTCTGTAAGCGATGACTTTTACAGTACTGAAATATGAACTCCAAACAGCATTAGACACATTTTAAGTATAACTGCAACTTACTGTGAGACTTGTGAATTTAATTTTGTTTTTTTTATCAGGAAGAGTGGATGCAGTTGGGTATTCACCTTACCACAGCAAAAAAAAAGTACTAATTATCTATCATGAACCAGCATGATGTCTAGGACAAGCTCTGTAAAGCTCATAGTGGCAGGGAGCAAGGTGGAGTGGTCTGGCTTTATTTCCCCTGCCTGGAACCTGGCCCACAGGGTGCTCCTACATGGAGGTGAGTAACTGCTGTAAGAGGCAGCAGATCTATACAGGAGTAACTCCGTGTACAAGGAAGAGTTTGTCAGAGACCAATTTTGTTCTTGTATTCAAAATATTTTTTCAGTAGAAGACAAAGACAAACATTCTTAAAACCATAACATGAATACTTCATGCTGTTTGGTTTCCACTGATGCTTCTGTAACAGTTCAAAAGGCAAGGACTCAAAACTATATGTACTTGAATGCCAAAATATGACAGGTTTTGTTTCCCCTATAATGCAAAGTAAGTGGTGTTACCTTACTGCATCTGGCTGAAAGTGATGCATTATTATAGGATGGATAATCTTCCTTTTCCTGTGGTAGGGGCTGAACCAGCCTGTGACATACCTGAAAACACATCTTAGCATAAGCAGGTTTTGACACAACAGCAATGTACCTGTTTGGCGGCTGACAGGGAGGTGATACAGCTTTAGCTGAACTACCTCTGCACAAACAGAATGCTTACAGAGTAAGTAAACTGAAGTCTATGTATCCAGCTTGTAAAAGACTGCTCTTGGCAGATGAGAATAACTGATCATGTGTTGCATTTTAAGTTTTATTTCAAGCTCCATTTTTTGTAACCACACCATTAAAAATAACTTTAAATAACAGCTGTAATTCAGGGAAGAACCAGATTCTTGAGATAAGGCAGCACATACCATTTAGGAATCCTGCTGAAATACTTCAAATTTGAATCAAAATGCTATGTTCTGCTGAGGTGTCAATACATAGGGATGCAATGCCTATGTTTAAATGATGTTTAAATCGCTTTGCTGGAGTTATGCCCTGTTTCGAGATGATACAGCTCCAACACTCCTGCAGACAGCAGAGGATCAACATAAACTTTATTACCTGTTCCTTTCAAGAAGTTCATCCACTGATGACTTGAGGTAGAAACTAATTTCGGTCACAAGCGTGAGGATATTGCTCCCAGGAAAGGTTCCCAGACTTGTGCTGTCCAAACAAGATCTATTAGCTTCTGAACTCACCACATCATGAGAAGCATCCGAATCCTACAGCTGGAATTTTACCTCATGAAAGTATCAATTTCCAGGTTAGACATTCCCAGGAGCTCTTCCACATTTTCTTTAACCTTGTCAGAATAACCACCTGGCAGAAGACAGTGGAAATACGTAAAAGGAGCTTAAACAACCAAAATATTCATCATAAAAGGGTTTTTCAGGAGTACTCTGCATTGGCTTAGCTCTCCTTGGATGAAGATGTTTTTTAGAAGGTAAAATAGAGACAGAACAAGGGGTGGGAGGAGTAAGTTGTGTTTCACACAGTTGCCTCGTGCTGGGTAAAAGCCCTTCCTAGCTATGAGCTGATATGAGCACTGAATATTTTTAGTGCCTTAGTTAAAACCCAGTAGGTTGTGGGGTTTTTTAGTTTGAAAATAAGAAATGCAGTTAAGACAAAAGTTCTGTTGGCATCTGCCTGTGAAGAAACCAGAAACTAAAGGAAGTATTTTACCTGATAGTGTACTTTCTAGATGAAAATGGATTAGTTACAATGACTTTTACATGTAAACAAGATCTAAATCTCATTTAGTCTCATTAATCTAATTTATATCTAGAAGAGTCTCATTTATATACCAATAGTGCTTCAAGGTTCTGAAAGCAATTCAGCTGCCTAAATTATTTTCAGTAGGAGCATGAAGAAGTTTGTGACCATTTGCACTTAAGAGCATAATAAATGAATAGTATACTATGGCTATCTTTAAATATCTAGGCCAAGAGCCTTCTCTGCTCCCACATCACAAACATGCAACACGTGTAATTTATTGTTCATAATTCAGACCATGATCAGATAGTCAAACCACCTCAAAAGATAAGCCTGTGCCAACCTTGGGGCAGTGTCACTTCACCCTTGTGCTAGGCATAAGATGAGAGAATAAAGTTGCCATTGTACCATTCTTTAGTGTTTGCAGACATACAGCCAAGCATGGAATTGCCACTGGGAGAAGCTCACACAAAACAGAGAAGTGATCATACCTAGATAAGAAAACATTCATTAATTAGACATTCTACTGTTAGAACACACTAAACAAGTAGGAAGTCCTAGTATTTCAATCACTAAAACTCTAAGAGCTTTAGAAACATTGATTTCTGTCTCCAAGAAGGGACCTTCTATCTCTGAAACACCAAGTGTTCTTATTTTACTAAGAAGAACAGCTACAAACCAATTTATTTTCTGAAGCCAAATTAGGAACAGAAATTAGAATTCAGCTCTCTGGTATACTTTCAGATCTCCTGACTTGCATAAAACCCTTTTTCTCCTTCATGACATTAACAAGTTTTTCTCTCTTATGCAACTTCATTCTATTTTAATCCACATTAGATGTTCAGATACACACCATGTATTAACTATGCTGTCTATACTCAGTTTAAGGTGGCACAAAGTACATTGAAGCCTTCAGATAGAATCTGCTGTTGTTGGTGTCTGCCAAAACAATCACTCCTGCTGACTAATGCTGTACTGGTTATCTGGAACTCTGAAATCCACCCTTTGTAGCCAGTGGCTAAGGTCCAGCATTAACCAACAGCAAGGACTGAAGGGTTGCAAAGTTCCCTTCTAAATCCCCAGCCTCCTTGGACCTCTTAAGGAGTTTTTGGGTGGAAGTTTGCTTCCAAGTGATCCTTAGAACCATTTAAAAGGATGTTCCTTACCTCTGCCAGCCGGTCAGTGCGATACCTTCGAGGACATCGGCAGGGCTTTTGCTTGCCACTTTCAGCCACTGAAGATGGTTTTTTAAGTGGTGTCCAATAAGGATTAGAGACTGATTCACTCCTGTAGCTCCTTTAAAAGCACTAGCAAACCACACCTTGGAGAAGCCACATCTACGATACTTCTCTATGAGATGCACTGCAGTAAGACAGAAAAAAACCACTTACAGGACAAGTTTTTCTCTGTTTTCAGCCTTGACTTGTAATGCTCCAGTTATGGGGGACCCAGGTCCAGTTATAACAGGCTTGTCCCACCAAGTGTTGAGCATCAGCAAGGAGGGAGATTTGACATCCTCCCTGAGCAACCTGCTCTGGTGACTGCCCTCCTGGTTTCATGTGCCTAGCTGCTATATTCCTTTCCCTTGAATTGCTAAATTGCTGCAATGTTAAGAACTGTAGGCATGTAATGAGAATGCACATCATCTGACAACTGACTGTTGAAAGAAAATAAATAGTAGCAACTATTAGGAGAAACCAAGCAAGGCCTATGTTTATGACACTGAAGCATAATAATTACTTCTATGCAGCTCAGCAGAGATGTACAAACCTTTGCCTTCCACATCCAGGTCTGCTGCGTAGTCCCAGATCATCGGCTGCACAAGCTGTGGCACCCCAGATTCTGAAAGAAAGAGGTTTTTTAAGCCACAGAAAACAGCCAGTTAAAAGTGAGAACTTTTATGAGTATGTATTTCTGGTGTATCAGCACATGACTGAACGAACCATGGCTTGTCACCAGAACCCTTCAATTACAGCTGAAGTGCCCCTGGCCTTTATTCAGCCTGGCTGGAATTTGAACTTGTGAGTTTCATGTGCCAGGGGCTACTAAGTCCTCAGATGTTTTGACACCACTAATATGGATCAGCAGTGACAATTCATGGGAGAGCTTGTTCATCCCAAACTCACCTCATCTCATTCCTAGTCCCTTGCATCTGTCTCTATACCTGCTGGTTGAAATAGCCAAGCTACAAACTGTACACACAAGATTTCAGCTAAATTCAAAGGAAATATTCAGCCTTTAAGTCAAAAGATTGTCTGAGCTGTGTTTGTACAGAACTTCACTTTTCAAGATGCCTTTAAACTACAAGTAAAGATATAAGTCTAGCTTTAAATCTTCTAATAATCAACCCCTGACTAGTTTTAAACATGAGAAACCAACCCCTAGTGAAACTGCAGTAAATTGTGCAGAAATTCAGTATTTTAACTGCATCCCATTTTAGCGTGTTTAGTCTGGTTTTGCCTGTGGCAGTAGAATGCACTTTCCTAGAAGCTGTGCTGCCTTTGTGGAAACTCCATGAACCCCATTGCATTTTCTGGGATGACTTCCCACTGTTAAAGCCATGAACAGGTCAGCCACTGCTGGAGGAGCCGCACAGCTCTTCTGGTATTGTTTAAATCTGTTTAGAGCAGACATGTAAGGTGGCTCTGAAAACACTGGAACTCCATCTGTGCTTGAACTCCTCACAGTTTAGCAGTAGTTTCCTATTTTTCAAGCAGCAAGATTCATGATGTCAAGTTCTTGGAGATACCCCACAGTTCACTATCAGGGTTTCTCATGATGTGCACTGTGATCACATACACTGTCAAAGATCCTTACAGGGTTGCAGCTTCTCTGTGGGAACCAGATGCTGCACAGAGCAACAACTAACATGAGTAGGTGATGAGAGGCACAGAAAGTTAGACTTGAGATCACAAATGCTAATAGCTTGGGGCTTTTTAATGTGTAAAAAAAGCAGAATTGATGGCAACCGCTGTGTTTTCATTTGTCACTGTGTATTACCAGCTGCAAAACTAAAGTGTATGTGTTGAGACCTACCTACTGTCGTGCAGAAAGTCTGTGATGTAGCCAAGACTGAGTGTTTCTTCTCTCTAGTCTGTGTCACTGCATCCCATCTCAGCTATTCTCAGATGTGTTGTTTTAACCGGTTGTGTGAACATTTTCTGTATGCTACAAAACCTGCCTCACCCCATCAATGGCCACACACCTGCCAGCGTTTCCTCACTTATCCCTCGGAGCATGTCATCCCACACGACGGGTGTCACAGTGGGGTAAGATGAGGCCACACAACTCGCTACTGCTTTTATGTGGGATAAGCACAGCTTCTCTGGAGTGTTGTCCTGTTGCTGCAGCCACTGCTTTGACTCCTCTCCTTCGCCGAGGTAGTAGACCTGAAACATCAAGCAAATAATCCTGACTTCGTGTACAGGAATAAGTGGAGCAGTTTGACACAGCATCATGAGATCACACAGCATTCAAAACCTATTGCACAGATGTGACACACTGAGTGGATGTATTTAAAAGCATCTCTCAGTGTTGAAGATACTGCAAGCATTTCTATCAGCCTGCAGGAGACTGCAGCCATGACTAAATGCATCATGTAAGGAAATATTCCTATAGAAACTAAAATACTAAAAGAATAATTAATGCATGCTGTGTTTGTCTTTGGGAGTAGCTTCCATCAGATTTAATCAGTTCAAATCTAGCAACCCTTAGGTCCTGAATTATATGAAATGAAGTTCTTGTCTTGGGGAGAGATTTCTCTATGTGAATCTAGAATTGATGTGGGGGCATGTCCAAGAGCAGCCCCAACATCCTTGTCTTACACAGAGAGTGCATTTGGGCCTCTTAAGCTGGATAAGCATTTAAACTCTCTGCTGGTTTAGAGCAAGTTTTATCTAAACTATGTTTATTTGACATAAATAGGGTTTTGCTTTATAAAAGCTTACAGCTCCCTACCTAACCCTGCCACTGGTTCCCACACAACAGGATAGAAAATACTAAATAGTATCAGTACAGTTAAGGTGATCACAATGGGTTTCAGGTATCTGTGTGCCAAAAGGATGGTTTTAAGAAACTCTGAGACAGGAGAATACTCAAGGTGCTCCTCCTCAAGGAAACAAGCTATCAAGATAAAAATCCCTAACACTTCCCACCATGAAAGGGCTTACTTGGAATAAGTTGGCCAGAAGAACAAGCCAACATCTTACACCCAAGCTCACATGATGCTTATTGAATACCTTCAGTTACTATCTCACTTTAAATCCTCATCTGACCTAAAACCAAATGCTGAGTTAGCCTTAAGAAAAGTGTCTTCAACACTTCTGATATTTCATTCAGATCAACAGAGACGATGTCCCGTGCTATTGGAATTACTTATTCTCAAAAAGGCTTTTCTACACTGGCTTGAGTTGGTGTTTTCTGTCCTCAAAATCCTACCCCAGCATCACCTGGGCACCACTGAAATGCAGAAGCCCTGGCCCTTCCTGACAAGAAAAACATTCCTGGCTCAAGACAAATCCCACCTCATCACATCCGATGTGAAACCATTTTATGTCTTCATGCAGTGCCATGACCTGGTCAATCATGGCTTTGACCAGTACCCGCGACTCCTCCTTGTGTGGGTTGAGGGCGTTAGGAAAGGCCTTCACCTCCCGGAGATGAGCAAACTCTTTGTGTTTCAGCACAAACTGCAAGAGAAAGGAGAGCTCGGGGAACAGCAGCAACGTGCAGGGGACAGCGGCGTCCCCCTGTGTCACCTGGGCTCTGCTAACACTGGTCCTGCTAAAACCTGGGGCTCGGCTGCGTGTGAGCTCAGGACACAGCATGAGTATAGGCAGGAGGGACACGGCTGCTGCTTCGTGTTGTTGTGGGGGTCTCTGACCACGAAGCACCTCCCGTGGCGCGGGAAGCAGGGCGGTCAGTGCAGCATCACCTCAATGTCCGCAGCGCTGGGTGACTGCAATGCTGGCAGTGATGATGGCTCCCCAGCAAAGCCACCCCTTCACCATCACCCTGCTCATCCAGCCTCGCGCTTCCAGGCGTCTAAACCGCGCTGCCGCGGGCCGGCGCTCACCTCCATGTGCCCGAAGGTCTGCACCAGCGGCACCACCTCCAGCCCCTGCGCTCTCGCCTGGCTCAGCAAGGCCCGGACCTCCCCGGGGCTGCGGGAAGAGCGGGAGGTCGGGGTCGGGACCTGGATCAGGCCCCGGGGTCGGGGTCAGGATCGGGGCCCGCCCATCGGTACCTGTATGCGTGCGGTGCCCGCAGCGGCCCCAGCGGCCCCGCGTAGGGGAAGGTGTCCTCATACTCCAGCAGCAGCCCCGTGGCGCCCAGGGCGCGAAGCAGCGGCAACACCTGAGGGGCGGGAGGGGACAGCGGCGGGTGGTGCGGGGCCGGGCCATGCCATGCCATGCCATGCCGGGCTCCCCGGAGCCCCACCGCCGGCTCCCCGCCTCACCTGCGCCAGGTACCCTGCGCGGGGCGCCGCGCCCTTCATGTCCAGGTGCACCAGGCGCCGCGGCCCGCCCGCCGCCATGCCCTCCGCATGCCGCCGCTCCGCCCTCGATTGCTCCGGACTGCGAGCTTGCCGTTCGACGCGGCACAGCAGGTCCGCATCAATTGCTTTGGCCTGCCGCCTCCGCGGTACACTGGTATAGAGAGCTAGGCCGCGGCCTTCTGTCCCGGTTCCGGTGTCCCGGTGCTGTCCGGTCGCTGCCTCAGTGCAGGCCCCTCCGCTGCTCCTGGTGTTCTGCTGCCCGCTCGTCTGAGACGCTTCTGCTCGGCGGCCGATTGCTTTCCCCTGGCAGGCGGAGGGGTGCCGAGCGCATCGCTCTGCACCGACGGGCGCGATGGCTCCGCAGCGGCGGGCGGCGCCGTGCAGCGCATGGCCGTCTTCGCCCTGAACGTCACGCCCTACATCTCGGCGTCGATCATCGTGCAGCTGATGGGCACCGTGTATCCGCCGTGGGAAAAACTGCGCAAGGAAGGCGGCGA
>JANHGB010042651.1:20246-31136 GCA_026283785.1 Coracopsis vasa
CAGAGCTACTTCAAAAGCTCAAGAGAGTCTAGAGATATATTCAAGTATATATTCAATATATATATTGAAGGGAGTCTATATAAATATCTCTATATATCTATATATAGATATCAAGAGAGTCTAGAGATATATTCAAGTATATATTATATGTATATTTTTTCAAGTTCTTCAATAATGGAGTGGGTTTGGATGTATTAGTAGTACCTCTCCTCCCTGCCATCCCACTTGAGAGAGTGCTCTAGTGATTTAGAGGAGGAACCATAGTAACATTTGGGAATGTAAGCAAAAGCAGTGTAGGGTGTAGATGTCAGAACCTAAAGAATGTTTTCTGCCAGAACTCTAAACTGGAGACAGCTCCTCTGAGAAAGAGTAGAGCAGATGCATTGTAGAGGATTAGGAAGGGAACTGAGATCAGATTTCCTTCTGAGAGTTCTCTTTGCGCTTCTTTCCTCTCTGATATAGCTTTGTTCATGAGAAGTATGCAAACCATTGCTAGAAACATATGTAATATTCTTTTTCAAAGCTTAGATTGTTTGAGCAGTTAATATTACTAACTTCTAAAAATGGTCATAACCAAGATTTTAGGGATTTGATTAACTTTTTTCTTTTTCTTAATTTACTGGCTTTCAGGTTTGGTTTTTTGGTTTTGGTTTTGGTTTTTTTTGCATGGGGGCGGTTCTAATTTCATCCTGCCTGCTCAAGCAAAGTTTCTGTAGTCCTACCAAGTATTTATGTGTTTATTTTCTAACCTCTACCTTCTGTGTGCTTTTCTTAGTAAGAACTTATTCAGGAATTCTGTGTTAACCCTTGCAGGTGTTCTACCATGCCTGCTGCCTGCGCAATGGAGCAGATTGGTTTTGTGCCTTGAAGAGGTTGTCCTTGAAGACCAATGGGCGCTCATGGGCCCTTTTGCCTTTCAGAGCTATGTTCTATGAGTGAACTGATTTGTTATTAAGACCTGAATGTGCTCAGTTCTTGCCACTTTTTTTCAGGGTTCTGCAAGATATGGTTTTCTATTAAAAAAAAAGTATTGTATAAATTATAGATGGAAGTTAAGTGTGAGCCCAAACCTTTGGTAACCAGTATCTGAAAGTTAAATCAGCAGTGGTGAGGAAATGAAACACTGGAGGTCCCAATGGTTTGTTTTCTGGAAGTCATGAGTTATCACATTTTATGTGTTGGGGTCTCCCAGCTGCTTCACTTTGGGATCAAAATTAAGGATATGTTAACCCACAGGGAGATTTTGGGTATATGGTTCACTGCATTCAGTTTCAAGAGAAGGTACTTCTCTATGGCATTGATTTCTGAAATCACTGAAACTTTGTATCCTGAATGGTGTTCATGAAGCAGAAACCTGAGCAGTAGGTACAGCCCTAGAAACAATAATAAATGACCTAGTTCCTTGGCATGCTTCTTGCAGCCAGCATGTCTCCTCTCTTGCCTGGCATCAGTGATTGTTGCCTGTGTGTGTTTCATTGAGGTGCATCCAAAAAGAAAAATAGTCTGTAAGGATTTCAGGGGTTTTGGGGGTTTTGTTTTTATAGATTTGTGAAAAGTGGTGAGAAGAAAAGCAATTTAATCTCTGTTGTAAGATAATTGGCAGTAAAGCTTGTGTTTGTCTCCAAGTGGATTCGTGTGGCAATTGGGCATAAACATGGAGAGAACTTGTTCATTAGGAACTCTGCAAGGAAGTATTTTGAAAGGCAAGGAATAGGTGCCTGTTCCAATGATCTCAAAAAAGAAAACAACAGCTGTGATAGTGTTTTGCTGTTTCCCATAGCTGTCTTGATTATGAAGTGATGATATAATTAACTTTCTCAGAAGCTTCACAAAGGGAAAGCTTTTCAGTTATGTATCTACATTTTAATCCCAAGAAGAGCTTTTTGGTCTTTTAGTCACTGTCTATCACTTCTGTCTCTTATAGTTTACAGAAATTCTTACATAAATCTTGCTGGAAACACTTAGACCCTAAATTCTTTGCCAGTCATAAAAATTATGAATTTTCATAAATGTGTGTATGAAAATACTTTTTTTTTTTTTCTTCTTCTTTTCCCTGTTGAGTCAGTTCACTTGGGATTTTGGACAGAACGACTGAAAGAAAAATTGGTTGCTTCACAAAGGTAATTAGGACAGTCTGTGATGCAGGGGGTGAATAGTTAGGGGCTGTTTCCTACTAATGATCCGTTAATTAGTGAAGGGAGCTCAGAGTTTGTGGCCCTCTCAGGAATTACCTTTGAATGACATTTCAAACTGCTTTGGTTAAGAATGTATAATTGCAGGGGGGGAGAGGCTTTTTTATTTTTCCTTAGTATTTTTTTCTGTCAACATAGGACAGCAGACTTTGCTAAACCAGTGCAAATATGTACATATAATTAGTGTTGCATAGCTAGCAAATGTTAATTTAAAATAAGCAAATACATAGCTGTGATACCTGTTGTGGTTTAAGCTGAGGATTTTGGTTGCAGTAGTAATCTGTTGAGAACAGTAAGCTGGTTAACTGCAGAGACAGTGTGTCTGATACTTGCTACCAGTACAAGCACTGCACCATGTGAGGGTGTTCCTATTATTTTTAGGACCAGTCTTGAGTACTTGAATATTTCTGTGGGAGTCAGCCTGAAGCTGGTTAATAGTTCTTGTGGGAGGTAAACCAGCATTGGGTATCTCTGTATCATATTCTTTTGTGCATTTCAAAATATCTGTGGCATGTGTCCTGTCCTCTGCATTATTTACTCTTCTGCTGTCCAGAGTTATCCAGGATAAATTGACTGCATATGTGCAGGCCTTTAGCAGCTGTTTAGGGCAGAAAGAAAATAGCTTTTATGGAGTCTGAAATTAGCAACTCATTCTTCAAGCTGCATGCGGCTATGGTCCCAAAGGTGAATTTTTCTCTTCAGTTCAGGCAGCATTGCTTTAATCAATGTTTTTTGTGTAGAGGATAGCCAATGGATTAATTGTAAAATGTATTATTCCCCCCCAGTTGAAATTCAAGTAGAATGCAGCTGGGGAATCATCTTTCCAAATAAGTAGTACTAGAAACTTCCCTTCTCTTCTAATATGTTATTTTAAGGTAGCAAATAATAAATACTAACCTAAAAATTGAGGCAAAGCATTTGTTAGACATAAGCTAATGGATTGCCAGTGACATTTAGTATATATGATTGGTAATTTGCATGTATACAACAAAAGTTTGTAGAGTGTGCATCACAAATTTGCCTGGAATGAAGAAAAGAAAGTCACATAAATTTAGAAGATGTTTTAAATGGATTTTTTCTGAAGGTCAGAGTTCTTATGGTAAAGAAATAGGAAACTGAGGCAATAACACCCCACTGTGTTTTAGAAAGTTTATAATTTTGAAATACTAAGGTATTCCTCCTCTTTTTGATTCCTCAGAAAGAGGGAGGAGCAGCAGCAGAGGACTGAATCTCAAATGGTTTTAATGTATGGACAAACACTTCATATGCTACAGGTGGCTGTCTCATAAAGTACTGTAGTCATTTTCAGATGCACAAAATAACCTCCTGCTGAAATATTAGGAGGTAATCTGAGGAAATGTGGCATCCTAATCGTGCTAAAGGAAGAAAAAAGTAATCTGTAGCACAAGGAGGATACTGGAAGTATTTTTGCTAATAGTTCTAGGTCTGAAGTTAATAAATGGGGGTGGTTGCCTGTGTATTCATGTGTGGGTTAGCCCTGGCTGAGATTGCAAGGTGTAGCTTGTAGAGATTAAGAAATTGTTGAGATTGTAGGGTGTTTAACCATGTAATGCTTAAACTGTAAGATGGTAAGAGTTTAACTTGAACTGCTAATTGTTTGTACATTTGTTGTACAATTGTACATTTGCCATTCTGTGCTGGGAGTGTGGCTCAGTTGTTTAGTTCTAATCATCCTTGCCTTTCAGCATCAAATAAGGATAAGCCAAATCAAGCTGGCTGTGCTTCTGTGCTTTCAAACTGCTTTTGTTATTTGGAACTACAAATAGGCAATTGAGACAATGCTATCAAAGGCTGCTTTGTCCACTTATATTCCCTTATGTTGTCTTTAGAGTAGCAGTTAAACCAGTATGTTTTGCTTCCTTTTGGGTGGGCTTGGTGAGGAGAATGACCCTAGATTTGTTTTTCATGTAAGTATTTTGTCTGTCCAGTTATCACTTTTACTGCCTTTTTCTTTTTTAACCCAATGCCTCAGCTGCATAGTTAAAAGCAGCATGGATATTGCACCTCTGGAATTACAGGATTTCGATATTTCATCTATAAATGCTGATAAGAATGTGAAATGCAGATTTCTCCCAGTACTGCAATTTCATTGTGCCACCTGCCTGATATTTTATCTAAATTGATTCTTGGGTGTTTCTGTCATGGAGGGCCAGTTTGTGTTTAGGATGGCCCTTATATTTGCATTTGAGCAGTAGGCTTTGGTAATTCATACCTATTTTTAACACAAGTTCCAGCCTGAAAGATGAAATGAAACAGACTTGTCCCACCTCACTTGATACCGCAAGGAGATAGATAGATAACTTGATATTTTGGAGCAGAAGAGTGAAAATATATTCAGTATTGGAAATAGATTACATGGTTAACAAAAAAAATAAGCGGCTAAAAGTCAGGAGGTGTTGAAGTTGAGCATTAAAGTATGGAAAGTTCATTTATCCACTTACATGTTCAATTCTTCGGATTGTGAGAACACTACACCTACTTTCAGTTTCTTCCCCTAAGGTTATGCTTTGAAGGAGAGATTCTGAATTCTATGGCCATTTCTTCCACAAGAATACCTTAAAAATTTTGGCTTTATTTTAATATCCATTTCCATTCCTAGCCCAAGAATGAACAAAACATATATACGAATATATGTATAATATAAAAAAAGAAAAAAAGTCTTGAGTCTCATTTCTTGTCCTGTGGTGGCCCTGTCTGTAAAGACTAGAATAAAGGGCCCAGGAAACCATGTGGAAGAACATAGTGATTAGCAGGTAGTATATTGCATTCTGTAATGATCCATGTGGCTCTCAAAACGCAGTTCCTAATAAGCTTTCTATTTAGTCTCGGCTATTTATAAGAAATTTCTCTAAACTTCTTATTTATTGATACACATCAAAGTAATTTCCAAAATACTTTTAGAGAAAAAATGGCTTTGACTTATCTTAAAACTCGAAGAGTATTGAGAAATTATTTACATTTCAAGGTTACATATATGATCTGTGACATGAGGAATGGAGTTACAAGTATAACACCTACAAGGTTTAAACTTTCTATGTGTTTTGGGGTTTTATGTGTAATAGCAGTGGCTGAAGTAAAGAACAGGCCTTGTTCCTTGACTTAGTGATAAGGGGCAGCAAACTGTTCTGCTGTGCTAGCCGTAGCAAAGTCTTGACAAGACAAGACCAAGCTATGCTTCTTTTTATATTGCTGGATCACAGCTTTAACAAGTTCAAAAACTTCAGGGTGCTGGTTTTCATCTACAGCAACAGCTGTTTAACTTGTGCTAATAATTTTTGAGATTAATCCTGGTGGTGTTGCCAGATAATCAGAGCAGTTGGTAGATACGTAAAAGAAAAGAGTTATCAGATCATGTAGTTTTGTTGGTTTGGGGTTTTGGTTTGGTTTTGGTTTTTTTTTTCCTTCACAAAAAGCTGCACAAAGTATGCCTTTTTTCAGGGGAATTCTAGCTGCTTGTGTAAGAGAAGAAGCTTGGTAAATAAAATATCTAAAGATTCAGAGTTTCCAGTGGTTTCATGGGGAGGGAGCTGAATTTGTGGCTTTAAAGCTCTCAAACAAGCTTTCAGGTAGGTTCATGTTTCTGAGGATGCAGAGCACTCTAAACATAATTCATGAAGTAATAGAGTTGTTCAGGTACCTGTTTACATCTTTTGTAGGTGTATGGACTGTGTTGCCTCTAAGTGGACAAGGAAACCAGTGTGTTACAGCCCTGAATAGGGATTGCTTTTTTCCTGGAGACCAAGAGAAATAACTAAAAAAGTTCAAATGAAAATAAATGAAAGGTCGTATCTCTGTGGCTTTTGTTTCAGCCACACCTCGTGTTTTTTTAACTGACTTAAGCATTTCTATAAAAGACAGCCATATGTTTGTGCCCAGACTTAAGCCTAAAATTGCGTTTGGGTGCATGATTCTGCTACTAATAGCTTTATGGAAAAAATGCAGTGTATTGAACTGCATGTTGTGATGAGGTTTAATTTTCATCCATGCAATGGACTTTATGAATGAACATCTTGTGTCTTGTAAAAATAGCTCACAAATTGTTAAGATGTTAACTTACCGTTTTTTCTGGGAACCTTTAGTGCTGCGGTAACAGGCCATTGGGATACCACTGTGGCTACGAATAGTTACCAGTCATACATGACAATCCTGCAACTCCTTTGCTTGTGTATTAAGTTGTAGGAAACATTAGCTGTGAGGTTTTTTCGTTCCCTGATTTGGAGTGTCAAATCAATGTAATTTGGCATTTCAGACAGCCTTTGAATTGTTTTGTTTCCAACACTTTCATTGGCAAAAAAGCTCTTCAATAATAATAAATGTACGTACACCAAGTATTCCTGTCAGACACTTAAAATGGGAGTAGATGATACGAGGAAAAAAATCATGCCACCTCTTTCAATATGGTGGTCTCTCTACCTAGCTCTGTGCAATTATAGCACTGTTTGGCTAAATCATTATAAAATTGAAATGTTTTTCAATGCTAAAGTAGTAAGTTTACTTTTCTACTACATATATTATCTGTATTTCAGCTTAGATAGATTTTATCTCTATTCTCATAGAAGTTAGTAACTGAATCCTTAAGTCTATTTTCAGAAGCTTCCTTTGAGTGTTCTAAACTTCTCTGATTAAATTTAAGCTATGTCTCTTACAGAAAAATAATAGGAAAAGGACTTTTTTGGTACCAATTTAGAAAATTGCTCTGAAAACTTAAATATACCTCAGAAGTGATCATTAGTTGGTGTGTTAAACTAATATAGTTTTGTTTCAATCTTATAATGAAAGTAGTTTACATTACTGACAAAACCCCTTAATCAGCAGGGATGGCAGCAGTTAATCTAAATTATGAAAATGTTCCGGCACAGTCTGGAATCAAGTGGTGACAATTAAGAGTTGAACTGCTCTCACTGAGAGAGTCAATAATGTTCTTTTTATTTTTCCCTACCATTCTCTATTTACTGTTATCTCTCTCCGCTCTGAACTTCGTGGTTCATTATAGGGCTTCTGGGAGCACCGCCAGCGAGATGCTTCTGATTGATGGTTCTGAAGCCAAACTTCAGGGGCTCTTGCAGTGTCTGTCAGCTTTGGCATTGCTGTCTCTCGGGATTGCTTTCAATTTGTATCATCCTACAGCAGGCTGTAAACTCGTCTGCTTGCTGTTGTCCAGAAGTTTAATGCAGACCTCGGAGCAGAAGCAGATTAGCAGCATGCATAAAGAAAAAGGTACTCAGGGACTGAAAGTCAGCCGCAGAGTCCTGTGGGGCTAGGACTTCACGTAGTAACTTCAATATGTCAATCTGGATTAGATGCAGGCTAGAGCTGGTTGCCAAACATAAAATGATTTTGTGGTAGAGAAGAAAGCTGGTTTAGTTGTGTGCCTTTAGGATTTCCCAGCAGGACAAAAAGGTAAATGGAAAGTTCAGCTAGTGAAAATGAAGGCTGTTCTTTTTGACTGCCTTGCAGGTGTAGTGATAATTAAAAATCATAATGCTCCAAGAACAGATTTTCTGTATTCTTCAGATAAATTGCTCTGGAAGTGAGGACTTCTGTTTTGTTATGTGAATTAAAAAAAATAAAGATGTGAAGAACTAAAATGCAGCAGGCCTGTTTTTTTTTTTTCCTTTTTGTGTAATTTTAGGGTAGTGAACAGTTAATCTGTTAAACTCTTCTGCAAGAAAGTGGTGTGCAAGGTATGATAAAATTGGAAAAGAAATACCACTAAACCTAATTTAGCAATTAAAGAACTAACAGCACTAACTGGTAAGAGTAAAGTGTTGATAAAAGTTTCACCTAAATCTCCTGAATAACCAGTGGACTTCATTAGTTGGATGTGTGGAGTGGTAGTGGAGTGGCAATTGAGTGCCAACACTGCCAGCAGATGATGAGAATTTGGTACACTTTTAATTTCTCTTTGGAAAAGGAATAAGAAGCCTGGCAGAGGTCTGCCACTGGGGCTCAATGGAATGGATTTTGTCCAGGAATTTTGTTTTGTGTAAGGCTGCTTGTGTAGTCTTGTGCCACGTATCAGAGGAGAATAATGTTCAGGCACTAGCCATTTCAGGCAATGTTTTGAGGTCTTTCATCTGAAAATATGAAAATAAATGTCACCTAATTTGTAGTTACTCCTCAGAAGCACCTAGTGCTGGCTCCTGGCAGAAGTGGCAAAGTCATATGCTAACTTCAAGTGAAAGTAAAATAATGAGCAATGTTGCCTTCAGAAACTTCCAGGAATCTGAGCTGATAAATTCTTTTTTATTTGACAGTGTTTCTGAGGACCAGAGGAGTAAAAATGCATGTACCACCACTCCTCTTCCCTCCCCACATACGAGCTAAATTTTATCTTTGTGAATGCAGTGTTCAATTCCTGACTTTTTCACCTCAGGAAGGCATATTCTGTACATGTATAAAGTTTTCTGCGTTATTTGGTTTAGTGTATGCTTGCCATCTTTCTATAGTGTTACCGTGAGTGTGAGTAAATTGTAAACATGCTCATTTAACTTGTGCAGTTTCATACTCAAGTATTCAGCATTTTAATATTCTACTGTATATTTTTTAAAATTTTTTCTTTCATAACTAACTTTCTGATTTTTGTTGTTTAAGCATTTAAGAAGTATGAATATAAAAACATAGCTAAACGTATCCAATATAAAGGCAGTGACCTGTGTTGTTTCCGGGTGTACTTACATAGCTCATTTTCCTTTCAAATTATTTTTGCTAGATGCTTTCTTCAGTGAGTTTGTAGCTATCTTGTGAGGTCAGTTGGATTTTTTTTTTTCCCAGTTACGAATATGAAGAGTTACCCTGTGTCCTTCTGATGAAGGCCAGTGGAATGCAAAGTTTGCATTTAAAAGTAAAAAAAATCTGAAGACTTTTCCTTTTAGCCAGTATGTTTTTCAAGAACATGTGTTCAATACCTGTTTTATAAAGTGTGTGACTGACATTCAAAAATTATTTCCTCAAAAAGAAGTCTTGCTTTCTGCCCTGGGGTATCAAGCACAGGCCTCATCAAAGGTCAGAAAATATTCTCAAGACAGTTTAGCTTCTTAGCAATTCAAATAAGAATTTGTAATCCTTCATGTTAAATATTAATACTAGTAATATCATAAGCCCTCTTGCATCTCAAGGGACAGCAAGATTACTGGGTCAAAAAGATGTATTTTCTTCCTTGCAGGCATTACACCTTTATGAAAGCTTCAGCTGAAGTGAGTCTTGCATATCTATTGACATTTCTTCAAGGAGTGCTCCGCCCCCCCTCACCCTGAGTTTATGTACTTTTACCAAAGATTTTGGCACCCACAATTTTTAGTCAGTGTAAAATGTTCAAGAATGTGATTATGAATATATTTTGACAAAATAGAAATTTTCATGCTTCTAATGGGAAAGGTATTTCAATTATCTTGGGGTTTGTGCAACTTTTGACAAAAGATGTTGTTATTTTCAGTATTTTTCCCCTACTGTTTAACATAAAGGGGCAATAGGATATACAGCTTAATTTAATTTTCACTTTCAATATATGAAGATGTTTGGGTCTTTGTTTCAGTACATGCAGCTTGCACCACATTTTTCCACAATAAGAGTTAAGAAAGCAATCAAAAATTTTATTCATGCTATAAAAAACTATTACCCTTAGTTTGCTTTTTCTGCACATAGCACAGTCTAGTAGAGGGTTTTATTGGTTAGTAAACCAATGTGTTTTGATTTTGCAGTTAAATAATTGCGCTGCAAGTTAAGGTGTATTGTAGCAATATACAAATGCAACTACAGTTCCTGATCGATTTATCTGCTGAATAATATAGCCTATTTCCTGATTGCAAATAATATGCTTATCTATTTTATGTTTAATTTGTATATTTTTTCCTATTAGGGAAGATTTGTGTGGCTGCTGTAGAATTGTATTAGGAAAAGCCATGTGGGTTTAAGAACTTATCTTACCCATCTGGTTTGTTTAGACAAGTGAAACTGCTGAGCTCTTGTGAAAATAGGACCTGCTGCAGAAATTCTTTTGGAGTATGAATGCTGATGTAGAACTGTGAACAGCAGCTAAAAAGTTCCTGCTCAATTGTTAGTTTTGTTTCTCTGTAGTCATCTTACAGACACAGTTCAGACATTAGTGTTGCACAGTTTAAGTGCCACATGAAGGCTGTGCAAACTCCACCACAGACCTTAGACTTGCATGCAAGATCAGTATCTAGTCCAATTATCATGTGAGAAGCACTGGTATGTATTTTGTATTACAACAGCTGTGTGTTTTCAGCCTGTTGTGTAAGATGGAATATATATGCTACCTAGCAGCCTCTATATGCGAAAGGTGAAAGGATCAGTATCTTCACTGGAAAGTGGTTAGTGATCCATAAATTGAAAATGATTGCTGCAAATCTGAGCTGTGTGTCATTTACAGTAATGGTTTAAGAGCTGTTGACAGTGTCTTACTGCAGAAGTCTCCCACAATTTTTGAAGCTGATCTTAATGAAAGCAGGCGTCTAGTTTGTCTGCTTTATTTTTTCTTTTTAGGCCAATATTTTATATACACTTGCAACAAATGTTAGAAAACTGATGTTTTACATTGAATTAGTCTTTTGTTAATTATAAACAGTGTCAAAGGCAAGTGTGCCCTGGAAGCTTGCTGCTTGTAGTCATGGTTTTAGTATAGGTCTGGAATAGGGCTTGGGCTTTTCCATAAGAA
>JANHGB010042651.1:31236-62825 GCA_026283785.1 Coracopsis vasa
TCTGGAATAGGGCTTGGGCTTTTCCATAAGAACAGAGACCCTTGTATCACTGGATCCTTTTATGCAGCTGCTCTGTGTGGCATTATTTGGACGCTCTTTATGCTTCCAGTTAAGTTTTTTCTTGGTGTTTTTTGTCAGTGCTGCCTTTTTAGCCATAAGCAGATTTTCTTTGCACCTGCCAGGTGTAAACTAAGTCTCCAGGAACATCGATAGTGTGTAGAACATTGATAGTGTGAATGTCACATGCCACCACATCTCAGTGCAAGAATGAATTCTTCAGGTATCATTGTGAATCTTGGTCTCTGCCTAGCTCCTTGACCTGCGTGTTTCTGTCAGTTCCTTACTGAAAACCTTCCTTTTCCTTTCCTGCCATCTCTGTTAGCTGAGAAACCATAGGCTCGTTTAAAAGAAGGGGTTGGAAGGCATTTCAGTGGAGTGTCTGATCCAAGCACTAGCCCTGCTTGGAGAAGAACCGACTGACTTTCTGACCACGTTGTTCAGGATGGAAACATTCATGTTCAGAATCTGTATTGTCCTACTCAAAAACTTGCATTCCTATCTGTCTCATAGCGTAAATAAGTTGTAACTTGCTGATATCTCTCTCACTGGGACAGAACAGCACCTCTACCGTCTTATTCCCTGCTGCATTTTGAGATAAAAGAGCTGGGCCCATTGCACTGAGTATGAGAGAGCTCTTCCATAAAACTGCATATTCCTGTGATAGTTGCGTTAAGAGTGATACATGTGTTGCTTTTTAATTAAATGATCTGACTGGTGTGGTGTTTCAGTTTTTATAGTCTGATATGCTGTTCGCATGCTGGGACTGAAGCAATGTGAAATAAAAATATAGAAGGAGATAAAATACTGTAGCTAGTTGAATTAGATGTACTGAAACTGTTTTCTGAAAGAGCAATAAAAATGGAGGCAATGGCAAACTTCATGAAAAACTTTTTAGCCAGGCAAGCTTTGCAAGTGTCAGAAGGATTTACTTGTCTCTGGGTGAAACCTCTGTGCCTACACACTTCTGGGCTGTGTGAGATTGCTGGGTGGCTAAAATAAGGTTTTGTTCCTTTCTTCAGAGTGAATTTATAAGTTATTCTTAAAGGTACAAAATCTGTAACATTTCTGCCAAGATAATAGAGAATTAAATGAAGAGATAGCTAATTTTGCTTTAAATGTGAAAGTATGTTATATCTGTAAATAGTGTTTATTTGTGTATTTGTAGTAATTCATTTCTAGTCATCTGAAATGCATTGACTGAATTACAGTTCTTTTACTGTTTTTCTCCAGTTTTTGAACCACAACATTTAAAATCATAAATACATTACTACTTTATTGCTTGAACTTTACATGCCTTACTGATTTGCTTTCTCTTTTTAGGTGTCTTGGCTTTTTAATCCAACCAGAAGTGAAATAACAAGTCTAGATAGTGGAAATATAGATGACATTTTAAGTGAGTACTTTGAACTTTTTTTTATTCTCTACAGTCACTTATCTGTGTGAAACTTACAGTGTTATTAAATGAATATGCATACCCTAGATTTGAATGTATGAATTGCAAATGGCATAAAAGTATTAAATTAGTACATTGTCATTTCAATGAGGATTTGAAGTGTCTAAGTAGACTACCTGGCATCTTGTTTGCAGATGGGAATGCTTGATTACATAACCAGAAGCTGTCAGTAGCTCGTTTTACAAGTTCCCTCAAAAATAGCAGCAACTGAAACCCATGGTAATGGGCCTTAAAGTATCTTGCTTGTTCAGCTCTGCTTTTCTCAAGTTAAGCATTATCATGATTCTGCTCAAAAGAGATACTAGAGTGCAACTTCTGACTTTGAGTGCCTTAATTTTAAATTCAAAATTACCTTTTGTCTCATGTAACTATTAGTTCTTTCGTGTCTTAGCACCTTAATATATTAGCAGTTTTAATGTCCATTATATTGATAGTTAGTAAAATACTTGACTGAAGGCCTCTTGCATCACTTTCCCATTTGATATAGGCTATATTTCAGATAAGATTTACCCTACAGTTTTCTAGCAACTAAACTAAGCTGTATGCTAAATAATCTAGAAATATTTGCTTTTATAGTTTTGTGCATATTTTTATAATCTCAGATTAAAGGGCCTGAGAAGTTTGCCTCACAATGTGACATTGGATTTTTTCTTTTTCTTTCCTCTCAGACAATGCAGATGTTGCTTTAGTTAATTTTTATGCTGATTGGTAAGTTATGCAAGTTTTGTTTTTTTTTCCTATGTTTATAAATGTCTGTTTTTTTGAGAACTGTCATGTTTGGCTCTAGTTTTCTAATTGAAAATACAGTGGCATGTTGCTTTCAAGGTAGTTCTCTCCCAGGTTTGTTTTAAGTCCTGATTACTTTGCCTCCTGTTCTACCATCTTTGGTTTTGTTCAGGGCTCCTATCAGCAGAAAAAGGCTTCTATATTAGTATGGAATAACATGCTATGCAACTGATTTTTTTTTCTTTCTTTTGTTTTATTTTTCCTCTGAGCAAGATATATTTCATTAACTTTTTGTTCTTTAACATAGGATAGTCTAAAATACTCCCATTTTCCCATTTTCTTCTGTGTTGGTCTCATGCATGTGTGCTAGAAAGATTTGAAATTATGTTAAAAATTGATACCTTTCTCTAATCTGGAAGACCTTCCAAGTGGAGAGCAAGAAAAGTTATAATTGAGTGGTGAAATCTTGGAGCTGGAAAAGGAAAGAATTTGGGGCCAGATTGGTTAGACACTGTGAAAGACATACTTGGAGAGAAATTTACTTGAAATTATTGTTTTTAAACTTGCATATAATATTGCTAGAATTCATTTAAGCACCATACCCTTTTTATTATGTAAGAAATAATTTTAGATGTTCTCTTCTGTTTTAAAATATTTTAAAAATTAATTAATATTTTGAAAGAATCTTTAACAAGAAAGAAATCAAAAAAGTATTCTGAAAAAATAAAATTTAACATGCAAATTAGCATAGAAAATGAGATTAGAAAATAAATTATTTTGTCTTCCTTGATTCAAGTAATCTTGACTGTAAATAGCTTTATAACGTAAAGCAATATATAAACCAAAGTATTATACTTTAAATTTTCCTCTCCCTGCTGTTTTGCTTTGTGAGCATAAAATGTTGGCCTTCAGCATCAAAGGTCATGTAGGTGATTAGACTTCTGATTCCTTTCACCTCTTTCACATCCACTATACATCTAAGACTGTAGGTTTGCGTGGCCTAGAAATAACAAGCACCCAGAGCTTTACGTGATAATTCGACTGGTAGCAGGCTAATTTTAATTGTTTGCAAGTTGATTCATATTATTATAGGCCATAGTTTTAAAAAATTACAGCCTTAGTTAACATCATTACATGCAGGCATTCAGTAATAACCTCTCAATAACCTCTCACTGCCAACCAATGACGTAACATCACCTTTGAATGAAAACAGATCAGTTTTGCTGTTGTAGACACTGCTGTAAGGGTGGAGAAGACTGATGGGTAAGGAAGCCATATGTAACATACACATGCCACATAAATGTGTAGTATACAGTTATGCTGCTGAGTCAGGTGTCTTTCAGAAAATGGCCTTAAGACCTGTTTGTACTTTGAAATCAAAGCCTGCCTTTTCACCTGAGTGCTTGCTGTTGTAGACATAACAGCATCCCCAGGCTATCACTGTAAAGTTTAAGCAGAGCTTCAGTCCAGGCGTTCTTGCAAGTCTGCTCTATGAGGTCTCATTCTGACAAGTTCTACACGTACTATTATCCATCTTCCATTTGTTTTGTGTTTGGAAGAGCGGAACGTAAAATAATTGGCGTATTAATAATGGGCCTTGGCATCTTTACAATCCTACAGCCTTTTCCTTGGGCAGAAAGAAAAGATTTGCTTCAAAATCTGGCATGAGTGGAAGAAGGAACCTATGTGATTCTATTTGTTCATAGTGTTGTAATAGGAGTCTGTTCAAATTCTACCAAACTTGAGCAATAATATAAGAAGCAATACTTATAACATCTATTATTGACCCTTAGAAAGTTATTTCTGTGATGTTTTGTGAAGGCAATGGTGAATATTTGAATCTCAACAATCCAAGTAACTTTTTTTTACTATATTTTTAAAATTACTTCCCAGGGATAGTTCAGGTAGAAAAAATGAAGAACAGTCTTTCTGAATAGAATATATTTCCTAAAGGCTTATAATTGATTAATGGTGGGTTTTGCACAGATAATGCAGAGGGGCACATTTTGAGCCTCATATTCTTTTAGAATGTTTGGGGTTTTTTTTCCCCCATGTGAATTATTGAAGTTACTTTTGAACTTGTTTTTATCCAGCTGGTTAGTTGGATGATTACAAGTAGATGTGCTTTTCCAATAGCTTTTCTTTCTTTCTTTCTTTTTTCTTTTTTTTATCAAAGATGAAAATATTCCCAAAGTCGTCAGTTAAAATATTTCAAATTATTATTTTGAAGTTACGATTTTGTGTCTATCCACAGGTGCCGCTTCAGCCAAATGCTGCATCCTATTTTTGAGGAAGCTTCTAACGTAATTAAGGAAGAATATCCAGATAAGAATCAAGTGGTCTTTGCTAGAGTAGACTGTGATCAGCATTGTAAGTAAATCCCGATTTAGGTTTTTGTGTGCTATCCTCCCATTATTTAGGCCAGAGTTGCTTGTATACATCAGTGAACCTCTTTTTCCAGATTTGTCAGGGCGATCTCCAGTGTGGCTTTCTCATTGCATCCATAAACATACATTTTTATCAGTTCAGGGGAAGAAAGGGCTGGGATTATAAATTGAATTGGCTTGTTGAGGTGTTGAGAAGCATTAATGCAACAAATGATGCAGGTCCTCACAACCAAGAAGAGGAAGGGGTAATCTTCCATGGTCAGCATCAAGAATATGTTTTGCTCAGGTCTTCCTTCCAGCTAGGATTCATAGTGAACTGTAAGTTGCCTTTCACACACAGCCAGGAGGGGATCAGAAGTTTTCTGCTTTGCTATTTGTACATATGCAATAAATGGTTGCCTATTTGGATTTTCCTTGCACGCAGAAATATGTGAAAATGATATGCCAGAATGTACTCATTTAATGCTGGTGTTAATCCCTAAGATTGCTTTTTAACCCCATAATAAGTAAAATGTAAGAAACATCTGCTGCACATTGAAAGACAAATGGATAGCACTAAGATTTTTATTATGTTGCTTTTTATAGTATAAGAGCTGTATTGTTTTATGTTTTTGGAAAAACACCATTTGCAGACATAATTTCTATACAGTGGCTTGTGATTTCCAAAGAGTATTAACAGACAGAAATTCAATTCTGATCAATACTGATTAGAATATTTGGGCTTCACAAAACTGTTAATTTGTAAGAAGATCCACAGTTAGAAATTTGAGGAATCACTGTGCAGGGTTATTAGTTTGTATCTGCAGCATATCCCTGATACTTACCATTGACCTAATAGTTGTGTTTTAGTGCTCTGTTACAAAAAAGCATTTTCCACTGGCACCATTTTGGGCTCTATTTTGTACGCATGCACATAGTTACCCAACAGTAAGGGCACCTGTCTTGCGACCTTCAAAGAGACCTCAAACATAAAAACCAAACAAATGAACAAAACCCAACACAAAACGAAAAAAACCTGCAACTTTTAAGGGAGCAAACACTGTAAACTCAGTATCAGAAATGTAGAATAAACTGATTCTTCAAACTATTGGGAGATTCCATTTTCTCCCTTACCAAAGATCCACAAGACCAGTTCATGACCACAGGAAATTTAAATGCCTCTGGGATTAAATCTTTGAGTCACCGGGATATAGGACCCCCTTTATAGCCTCAGCTGGAAAAGCAGCTGGGCAGTATCCCCCTAGGGTATGTGAGCAGCTTTGAAGCATTCAACTGCCTTCCTACATTGGAGTCATAGAGATGTGCTGGGGAAATGAGTGGGTTTTCTGGTGATTGGTTTGAATACCTGAAATATCTGGAATACCTTCCCAGATCTCAAGTACTTAACTACATTTCAGCTTCTTTCTTTTTCACACCTGGTGTTCTTTTCTGCCTCCAATCATCAGTCTGTATGGTGTGTGCTTGGGAGATGTTAACCAAAAACATAGCATTAAGTATTCAAATTTGTTATACCTAAAAGTCAATTTTCAAGTAAGGCAATGAAATCCTTTGGAGGAGTATATTGAAAGCAAAGCCTGAGATATGATCATTGCTGAAGTTTTCTTACTGACTATTTTTTTTTGTATTTGTTCCGAGATCTATTGCAGGATCTACAAAAATAAACTGTAGAAAATAAATGCAGTTGTAGAGCAAGCATTCTGATAAGCTTTGTATCGGCTTATTAAACCAGTCTTTCTACATACTTGAAATGACTTTTGTATGTACTTCTGTGTATACTCTATCACTTTCATCAGTGGTAGTTTCTCAGATTAACTTGAGTCAAGGTGAGGGGAGATTAAGGACATTCATACTCTCAGTTTACTTGATTTTTATGGTTATTGGCTCGTCTTTTCATTGAATCAAGGTACTGACAATGAAACTTTCTATAAATTTATCACAAAAGACTATAGTAAAACCTGTCTGTATTGTTGAGTTTTATGGTTAAGGTTTGCATGAACAACTGAAGTCCTTGGTTTGTTTGCTGCAGCTTTAGTTGCTCGAATAACTTGGACAGTCTTTGGGCTGCTGGATGGACAGTGTTTAGGCACGAGATGTGCTTGTGTTAGTAGTTATGTGCCTAAGAAGACTGCCTCCTCCCCAGTCGTTGAAATACTTCAGAAACTTGTTGCTTAGTTTTCTCATATTTTAACTTTGATTTTAATGTATGTAATAGCAGCTTTTTAGTAAAAGGGTGAATGTTGCTATAATAGCCATCTTGTCCCTGCTGTTGCAGTTTATTAAACGTTGGAGTCAAGGTTATTGCTGTCTTTCTCCCTCCCTCTCCCCTCCCGCCCCGATTTCCTTTTATATATTTGGTATGTATTTACATATTTTACCAACACTGGAAGGTTTATGCCAATATTTGGGGGTTTGTTAATGCCTGCAGATTTCATACCAGTAGTAGTTCACTATTAGAATGATGTTCTAGAGATGGTGGATCATTTGCATTACAAATGATCTGTTTCTTTTTGAAACCAAGACTCTGTAGGGAATCCAAATAGCTGATTTCAGGCCACTCAAAAACGGCTTTCAGAATGGTCAGCCAGGCATAGATGCTTTCCATTTAATGTACTATTATTGAAGCACACTGCAGAGCCCAATAGCTCGCACCAGCTTCTGAGGGTAAAGCAAATTAAAGAGAATTATTGATGCACTGCCAAATGTTTGATGCTTAATGACAAAACCATCATTTTGTCTGCTCTTATAGCCAATATAAAGATGGGTTGGGTTTTTTTTCCCTGGAAAGTGATAGGCCCAAATGTGATTAAATATAAAATCTGAATATTAACACTATACTGAGCCTCTGTATATGTTATATCTTTTACATCTGTTTATAATATTGTGGAAGATAATTAAAACTGAAATATGTAAGTTAAGTCATCAGGCTGTTTTTAAGCTTGTGTGGAGCATACACCAAAGGTAAATCTGGTGAAGCATGTACTCTTTCAGTTTCCAAGACCTCATCCTTTTATAACTTAGATTTTTCTAAGTTCCAGTACGTTGTCTGCTGTTAAAGTCTTTCGTGGTTTTGATGTGTTTGAGTTAGCAATTCACTGGTCTTAAAAATTACGCACCTCTATTCTGAGTGTAATACCTAGTAAAAGTCACCTTCTGTATAAAATTGTAGGTGATCTTTCTGCATATACATTATTAGGAAGGTTTTGATTTGGTGGTGTGTTTGTTTTGTATGTTTTGTTTTGTTTGTTTTTGCTTTCGTCTTTTGCTTTGCTGTATTCTTTTGTTAAGCAGCAATGTTGCAAACTCACTTGGTACCATGTATTTCCTATGTTTCTGTTCTCTGAGCGAATATTGCAATATAGAACTCCTCATGCTTCTGGAGGAAACTTTGTTTTGAATAGTTTCTATGAATTCAATGTTAGGAGTTGTGATGAAGAATTCTTGTAAATTAAAGTATATACTGGGAGGTTAATTCTGCTGCACCATTATTTCCTTTGGTTTCTGAGCTAAAAATTAATAGGCAGTTTGAATAAATCTTTGTGCTTCCAAACAAATTCTCACCTGTAGGGTATTGAGAGGTGCTTTGCTAGTCAGACTGTTTAGGTAACTATTGTTTGTTCTGTCTTTCAAAATGTCCGTAAGTGGTACTCTCATTCATTACTATGAGCTGCTGATCTCTCTGGGTCTGGCCATTCCTGTAATGCCTACCAACGTTAGTCTTCACAATTACTTAGAGTGTATTGCTACTGTGCCTGTGGTAAGCAAATAACATGCTATGATAACAAATTCGAAGGTTTATAAATAAACTATAAATGAAACTATAAACAAACAGGAGGATTTCATTGCATTCCTGCCACTTTGCCTGAAAAGAAACTACCAGTCTGAAAGAGTTATCTTTGGGTAAAATAAAAAGTGGAAGCGATTTGTAGAGGTTGCTGATGGCTCTCCTCAGGAGAGCTATTTTGTTAGTCTGTCAGAAAAGGTTATGGGATGCCTACTGATGAGGCCTGGCTAAGAGCAGGCATGGATGCTGTGAATGTTCCTTTGCAGCAGAAGGTGGTCTAGATTTTCTTGTTACCCAGCTTCTTCGTAGTCAAATTTGATGTAGCACATTGATTGCTTTTCTTACACCTATTTTGGTCCATCAGACAAGTCACCAGTATCACAATCATTGGGATAGGATGGCTGGTTTAGATGATCTCCCAAATTCCTTTAATTCTGCTCCCTATGAATATTCCCAGTTCTTATGATTGTGTGTAAGTGTTATGAGAGGAGTAGTTTAACTGCTGTACTATGAAATACTAAACAATAAGATGAATGTAGTATATGGAAGTAGGAAGCAAAAAAAGCATTTTTAAGTGAACTTGAAAGAAAAAAGCTTGCTGAACAAAAAGTAAAAAGGTACCTCTCAAAGACAGATTTCATTTCTCATCTGTAGCGTGCCCTAGCAGCTAGCCTAAGGTACTTCAAAAGATATCATTGATCTTGAGCAAGCAAAATACTCATTTGACAGTCCCAGCTTCAAATACACAGCTGAAGGAATGTTATTTTTGAGATGGAAGGTGTTGGACGGCAGTGAGAGAGAAAGTGTTTTTTGATAAAAATGGGTTTTGGCATTCCTTTGAGAGGAAGAGCACATGATACTCAGACAACAGAAATGGCTGACAGCAGCTTTGCTTTCTCTTCAGTAGTTCAAGAGAAGTATCAATACAGTGCATCTATGAAGAGAACCAAGTGATTATGAAGATATTCCTGCTGAAGTTTGTATAATGAATAGTAGAAAATAGCCTGGGCAGTTGGGAAATGATTGATTGCCATCAAGTGCTCATGCAAAACAGGGAGGAGAGAATCATCTGAATTCATCAGTCATTGCTCTTCTTGAAACTTCTGATTTGTAGAACACAAGAAGATCAAGTGTGTCGGTTGCTTCCTGCCTTGAGTGGGAAACCATTCTGATAGCATAGATATTAGACTTGTGATTGAATGATTAATTGGACAAAATACAAACTCAAGGTTTATTCCTTTTAGGTACCTTAGTACCTGAAGAAAATGTAAAGTTGTAGCTAGGAGACTACTGTGGGTTTGTGGGGGGTGTCCGCTTTTAGGTCTGTTACCCTTATCTGTTTCAAATACTTCTTTTAATCAGAAAATGGGCAGTAAGAATGTCTGGAAATATTTTAAAATTTAATTTAGGATTTACTATGATGTGATCTATGAATGAGTTCAAACAATATTCCATGTATTTGCTTTGTGTATTTCCAATTTTAAAAGGAATATAATTTGGTAGTTGCTCTGCTTGTGCTAACTCTACCTGTATCAAATGCCAGGGCTTAATGAAGCATTTAAGGTTTACTCTATTTGACTTTTGAATGAATTCAAACAATTTTTCATGTACTTGCATTTTATATTTTGTAAAAAGATGGTTTTCAAATACTTACTTGTGTAGGACTGTCATCTCTCTGTGTTAGTTCAAATACTAGCATTCATGAAATCTCAATGTAATTTGTAAAGAGCATGCAAGTTCTGATTTATGAAATAGTGTTTGGATTCAGTCTTGACAGTGGGCATTTTATTACCATTTTTTTAATGCAACTTCAACACTGGGTGGAGATCCACATCCCTAGGAACTGCGATCTCCATCATGGAGAAACTTCAGGACTCCCTGAATGCCCATTCTGCAACCTGAGTATCCTCCTATAACTGCAAAAATAACCTGAAGGAAAAGTCTGTGTTGTAAGACAAAAAAAGCATAGTCTTGGTGGTCTCTTGCTACTGAGTTCTGTAACAGTAACAGTCTTTGATCTCAATGTGTTCCTGTGAAACTTTGATACATAGTGCTCCTTGTCTCTTATCAGACCCCTGTCAAGTTTTGATAGACTGATGTACCATCAGACCAAAGGTCCTTCTCTCAACAGGAGAGAAGGGCAGCAAATGCCTGGTTTGCTGATGTTGTCTTCTGCTGAGCAAATATAATGTGATTCCTCCTGTGCTACACTTGCTACCTTCTTGCAGCCAGCTCTTAGGTAGTTCAACAAAGAAGGGATGGAATTTAAAGAAGAAAACAGTATTGATCTAGTACTTGTTAATGTTGAATATTGGCATCTTCGCTTCAGAAATCTGTATGTATTTGAAATAAAATAACTCTGAATTTGGGACGTAAAATGTCTTGCCCTTAATTTTAACTGTAGTTAGTGTATTAAGAAATTCTTCTGGGATATTTAGGAAAAAGGTCAAGTCCTTTCTTAGTCAAAATTAATAGGCTGGTTTCTGTGGTATTTCATAGTGATGCAAAGCTTTTTAGGAACTGGGCTTAGCTGGTGAAGCTTTTAAGCTTACTGGTTTGAGGGATGTTAAAGAACATTTTTGTGGAGTAGACCTGGTTCTTATTCCTTTGTTATGCATGTTTTTGGTTTAAGTTGTGTAGCTGGTTCAAAGATTCTTTTCAATAACTAAAGCTGCAAGAGATTAGTCATGTTTTAGTAGCAATTAAAACTACAATGGTTTCACTTGAGAGTTTTCCAGGCAGCAGGGAATTCAGATTTATTTTGTCCAGGAATTCAGATTTATTTTGTCTAAAAGTGATGGAGAATTTTATATGATGGAGGACAGTTACAGGTGTAGTTCCATAGGAGAATGACTTACCTTCAGTGGCACAGGGTTTTAATTTTGGTTTGCAACTGAGAAGTGTATGTTAGCTGCTCAGTATCAGCAGTTTGCTTATGCTATCTGCCTCTAAATAAGAGCTTTCACAGGACTTCTCTCTCCGTTCTCTAGAGTAAGATAAAAAACAAATTGGCTTTGTGCTAAGTATGTAATTGAGAAGAAAGTATGTATTTGCCACAAAGGATTAGTTTTTATGTTGTTCAGTACTATGCCAGATACGCTGATGGACCCTCATTTGGTGGCCTTCCTGCTTTGGGCCAATCCAGGTCACCTGAAGTGTACCCTTTGTCTTCTTACTAAGAAGTCAGTGAAAAGGAATAGTATTCAGCCCACACTTTCAATGCCTTCCTCTCTCTGTTGACTATATGAAATGTCTTTTTATCTCCAAGGATAAATCACTCTGTAGAGGTTCACCATCTCTCATTCCTTGAGAGAGAAAGGAAGAAGCGGAAGCGGGGCAGGTGTGGTTGACTGGAATGAGTCACCTCAAAGGATTAAGCAGCTCTGGAAAGTGAGCAGACTGCTCATATTTTGGGATTTAGTTGGATTTAGGTACAAACATGATTGAGGTTTAGGTGAACTGCATCCAACTCTGTAGTAAAAGACACCATTTTCATAGGGGCTGGGAGATTTTTTGTTTCTAAATACATTTCTAGGGGAGGAGTGAGCAGGAGGGCATCATAATTAAAGCTAAAGCAAAAGGAAAGTGCTTGTGTCCTACTTGAGGCTTTGTCTCTATTGTTTGGTTTTAGTCTTATTTCCCTAAGAATCTAAAATGTGTCTGGTTGCCATGTTTCTCCAGTCCCTCCTCAGAAAACTTAAAGCTTTTTGCTGAACTTCAGCTACAGAAAGAGGGAGGAGCATTCAGAGCTATTAAGTACTTACAAAATTTGATTAAAGCAATTGCTGGATGTAGGAGGTGAACAAACCCAATTCCTGTGCTGGAGAAAAGGTTGCTGTAAAAACCTAGGGCTGATGATCCTGCTTGGTATGCCATGAACCACTTCCCGCTTACATGTAAGTTTCCCTGTGTCCTGGGTTCAGCTGATGCTGTGTCAGTGTGTAGCTGGCAGCTAGCTGCAGAACCTGTTGCAACTTGCTGTGTCCCAGAGATTAACCAAAGCAGAAGAAGGACAGAGGGATGCTTGAAGTACTCTGGGGTGTATTAAAGAACCAAATTATTGCCCAAGCTGTATTTGAAGATAAGGGGTACAGGATGCATGTTTCATGGAAAAATGGGCTTTATTGCTCCTGCTTGCCTTTCTTTGCTGCTTTTCTAATTTTACTGTGAAACCTCTTTCCATTTTTTACTTCATCTTTTATATTTGTAAGTCTCGGGAACAAATAACTTGGACTTAAATAACTGACCTGTTACATAAAGGTGAAAATAGCTAGTGCTCTTATGCTGGATGACCACAGATATGTGTTATTTTGGTGTATGAAGTTCTGTGTGGTCCAAGTCTAAAAGAAGGCAGGGCTGCACGTACAGGTGTGAATGAACAACAGTCTTGAAGGGAATGCTGACACTGGTTGGTCAGCGAGATGTTTGCCTTCATTTAGAAACCTGAACATCTGTGTTTGTTCAAAACCTGAGCATCTGTGTTTGTTGAAAACCTGAACAGCTCAGAACTGTAACGGAAGTTTTCTGGCCTTCATCAGTTTCAAGAAATACTTTGCAGGGTTCATGTTCTCTAAAGTTTAAGACATAACAGTTATATTTCCAGCAATGTAACTGAGATAAAATCGTAGTGAGTTAAACTAAAATAGGCGCTGATTTTATTTTTCTCAGGTGGATTAAGTCACTGAGATTTGGCAAGCTTTTGAGATTCTTATGTTCTTGTTATGCTCTTAAATTGGCCTTCCTAGTTGTTAACAGGAAGTGTACCAAATGAGTATAGCTGGCCAAGTCAAGTCTTTGCTTACTGCAGATTTTGGTCATGATTTTTTATGAAGATCAGTACATGTGAGAAATACTGTAGATGCTGTCTGTTTTCTCCACTATAGCAGTGTGTGTATGTCTGGGGCTTTGTTTGTTTGAGGAGGGGGGTTATTAGTTTGCTCTTGTTTAAAGATATGAAAGTACTGGTTCAAGGATTCCACTTATATGCACACATATATATGTGTAAGATATTCAGTGTATTTCTGTATTTGTAGGGGTTTAGGTTTATTTTCTTTATTTCTTTTTAGCGGATATAGCTCAGAGATACAGGATAAGCAAATACCCAACCCTGAAACTCTTCCGGAATGGAATGATGATGAAGAGAGAATACAGGGGCCAGAGATCTGTGACAGCAATAGCAGATTATATAAGGCAGCAGAAGAGTAACCCTATTCGGGAGGTCCAGGATATGGAGGAAATTAGTTCTCTTGATGTAAGTCTTACCATTTTATTCTTTTTATATATATATATTTAATGTTGAAGTGGTGAAACACAATGTATTTGAAGTATATATTTACTTTTTTTTTCCATTCAGAAATATTATGAATGCTTTTTTTTAAGCTGAATGGAAAACTGGATCATTTCCAGTATTACCAATTATTAATTACCAATTATTACCAATTACCAAATATAATCACTTTCAACTGCATTTTGTTACAGTAACTTCACTACCAAATGACTTTATTTTACTTTTAATCATTTGAAAAGAATATCTTGTGTTTGACAAGATACTTCTACTATTTCTCTCTGGAAAAATACTCAGAAGGATGCTTCTGAATATTGAAAAGGCAGAAAAGAAATTACTACTACACAGTTATTGACTGTTGAATGAATGGCACCTCTGCATTTAATATCCTTAAGGAGTAATGATTTCTGGTAATTTGAGGTAAGTTATAATTTAACCTTTGTTTTTACAGCGCAGCAGAAGAAATATTGTTGGATACTTTGAGCAAAAGGACACTGACAATTACAGAACCTTTGAAAGAGTAGCGAATATTTTGCATGATGATTGCATATTCCTGTCTGCCTTTGGGTAAGTTTTAAATTGTGTTGATTGCATGACTTCATTATTGAAATTATGTTAATACGTTGTTAACAATTGGACTTCTTTAATACTTTCAATGTGGCATAACTGAAAAGATTAGACCTTAAACAGATAAATACACAGAAAGGATAGGAGGAGGAAACTCTTCCTAGCCTTAATGTCTACTGTGAAATCCAACTTTCTTTTTTTGCCTCATTTCTATTTTTTTCACTCTGGCAGTATAATATAAATGTAACTGGGAAGGTTTTAGGAGGTAGTGCTAGACAGTTGTGTCCCAGAAACCTACTACTTTGAAGGGAAAGGAGAATAAGTAAGGAGAGTTAGAAAACATTTTGATAAAAATGTTATCAGCTTTGCAGATTGAGAAATTTCCTTTGGTTTTAACCTCTTTCTTTTTTTTCTTTAAATAAATTACAATTTTTGTAGCTTTTTTCCTGTTTTTTTATAGTGTGGTTTTTTTTTTCCTCCCCCTCTTATTTCCCATTTTTTTCCTCTAAAGAATAATTCAGTATTTACTTGCTCATTTCCTCTTGATGTCAGGGGAGAGGACCTTGTGTTGGGAGTGGGAGAAGTATTTGTAATGTGCAGGACTACATGCGGCTTTCCTTCAGTTCCTAGTTAGGTATTCTATGACTGTGTAAGCAGCCTTGGCTGTGAGAGAACAATGTATCTGTACACAGATTTTGTGGTCCTGTGGTCTGTAGGTCTGTCAGTCTTATCCCCAAAGAGCGGCCATTATCTCAGATGTTTTGTGATGTGTTTATCCATGCTTGTTCTCAGGGCAGCCAGTCTGAGTTGTTACTAGAATTTTAAATTACTTTTGTACCACCCTTATATGACTTCATTCTTTTCAAGAATGCTTTTAAGAAATCCTTAGTAAGATAACAATACTTTAATATTCTCTCTTCTGTTGTTTGAGTCTGTTCATCTTTGATTTAGTGTTTGTCAACCTTATGTAGTGAGAAATAGTCTCCCACCATTCAGTGTTAGCATTTGTTTGATGGACACCATTCTTGGGGTAGTTACTGTGGGTTTTCTGGCCTTTTGTTTTTTCTCTAGGTATAAGTAATAAACAAGCATAATGGAACAAATCAGAGTTTGATTATTTGTAACCTGATCGTGTAACTACAAATTGCAAGCTTGTCATTACTCTCTTCTGCAGACTCCCATTCCCTTTCTAGCCTGGAGCTGGCAGTGTTTGACAGCGCAGCCTTCCAGACAGTGACCTTGGAAGCTAAATTTTTTCATGTCTGAGTTGCTGTGGCACTCAAGCTTCCTAAAAAATTATATGTGAAAAGGCTTCCGAGGGGGATGCTGGCTATATAGCAGTGTTTTCTATTCAGATTATTTACAATACATGTATCAAAATGTTTCATGGGGAGCTGGCACTGATGAATTGAACTCTTCTGACCGAGCATCCTAACGGCCACTGGGAGGGACTTTTAGTTTTGCTATGGACTGAGTTCAACAGGTATCTGGTTTGGAAGATATACAGTAACGTGAGCTATCATGTTCAAACTTGTAGTAAGCTAAAATAAACTCAAAACGATCAGTTTAACAGGAAAAAATTACATCAACATCTGTCAAGACAGAACTGTTCCCTGCTATGCCAAAATTATTCTGGCTTTAGGTAGTTGGAATAGCATATGTATTAATGGTACTTAGTTGCAGATCATTTTGATGCTTAGAACTATTCTTGGATCAACTGTTCCTTACAGTTCTGTTAAGATCTGAGGTGACTGCAGCGCAGGATTAATGAGGGAAGACTTGTATGCAGGGGGAGATAGAAGAGACACTGATGAAGAGATTATTAAAGGTCGTCAGGGACTGTAGTGGTAAGACAAGGGGTAATGGGTTCAAACTTAAACAGGGGAAGTTTAGACTGGATATAAGGAGGAAGGTCTTTACTGTGAGGGTGGTGAGGCCCTGGAATGGGTTACCCAAGGGATTGTGAATGCTCCATCCCTGGCGGTGTTCAAGGCCAGTTTGGACAGAGCCTTGGGTAACATGGTTTAGTGTGAGGAGTCCCTGCCCATGGCAGGGGAATTGAAACTTGATGATCTTAAGGTCCTTTCCAACCCAAACTATTCTGTGATTCTACGAATTTAAAAGTAGAACTGGAGAGGGGTAAGTGTTGGTAGACATGGAAGAGAATGGCCTTGTGCCATTGAACCAGAGTATAGGAAGCCAAATGCAGAAAACCGAAGCAAACAGCAAAAAAAAAATTTTTTTTTCTCTTAAGATGCTATGATGGAGTGTAGGTAACTCATGGAAGAGTGGGACTAATCTAGAAACTATTTTAATTGCATGTTAGCAAGCAAGCATGGGGCAGGAGGGTTGTGTGCTTCCAAGATGTTCACCTACATTACCACTTTGAGAAGAGACAAAATGCAAGCTGAAGTGTTTCCAGTTTGTTAGTTGTTTTAAAAAGGTGTATCTTCAGGTGTTTGGGATTTTCACATCATGTCCCCACTCTGAGTTGGGGAGACAGATCAGTCACAGCTGCAGCTACTGACGTGGAGGACCTTTTGGAGCCCACCACAGGCTTACCCCTAAAGCATACATTTCGTTATAAACTATTATTAGTTTACCAAGCAGTGATTAGGCAGGTAGCTCTTATGTCGCCACTTTCTTCTTAAGCAGTGAAGGACTTTGAGTTAAGCATTATGATGTCTCTTTTTTTTTTTTTCTTGGCCCTCTAAATTGGTCAGACCCCTGGAAGATTTACCTCATTTTGCAGTGAGGTAAACTGAGATATTTTTACTTCTTTCTTACCTTTCCCCTTGCATCTCTTCATCAGTCTTCACCAATGCTTATATTAAGTCTACAGAAGAGATATTGTAATTGGAGAAGCTGGGAGTTGGCTAACTTTTCCCAGAGGTTGGACATGCTTTCTGTTAACCTGTGCTAAAAGGAAAAGAAACACATAGTTCATTTTACTGTTTTGTGGCATATGCAGCCAGTAAGCACTGTCTTACCAACATGAGTTATGTTGGAACAGCAAGGAACGGGAGAGAAGAGTGCAGGCCTCTTTAGATGTCGGAAGGCGGCAAAAGGGTTTATTTTTGTTGACATCTTTCTTCTGTGTCCTGTTGGGTGCATAGCTATCCCCATTTGTTTGAATAAGAGATGATAATTTTGGGGGTACAGCCTGGCAGCTTTCAGGGCACTGTGTTATGATTGGGATTAAGGAATTGCAAAATACTGCAGAGGCAGGAAAGGAACTTAGTAAGGTGAGACAGTGAACTGAATACCAAGGAGGAATTGCATGTGTTCTCAAGGTACACGCATACCGTATCGTCAGTGATCAGAAGATGCATGCTGTGACTTGTGCTCTTTAGACCTTTCCTGAGAGTAAAATGGACAGTGTGGGCTTATTTGCTATCCATTTGCTCCCTGTTTGTGCTGGTAAAGCACCTCAAAGCCCTTCTTTATCAGGATAGATAAGATGTAGATTTCTAGGGTAAACATGGCACAGGAAGAGTAAATGTAAACAAGAATCAACCTTTCTCTCCTTTCCTTCTTTAACAATAAGTATTTATTTCTTTTTTTTTAATGTACATTATTTTTTTTGGTATTACATGATTCTGTTAATTTCATTAACATTTTCCTCTGATGGTCTCTACCCAAAAATGTACCAGCATTCATCACTTGCACTTGGATGCCTTTAGTCTACAATTCTAGTCTTGCTGACTCCCTTAATGCGCTTTTATCTAGCCAGGCCAAATTTCTGTGGAGTCGCTTTACAGTTTACTTTAAAGATCGAGGATTTTATTTCTCAAATTTTGAAGGAAAAGAAAAGAAGATAGCAAATTAAAATATGATATTTGGTATCTCAGTTATTTTATTTGTCTGTACCGAGACATGTTTACTGGTTGGTTTGTTGTAGGGCTATTTCAAAAGCAGAGAGATTTAGCGGAGACAATGTAATCTACAAGCCACCAGGGGTAAGTGTAACTATGTATTTTATTCTGCTTATTGTCACTATATGTGAGTATGAACGAGTGGAGACTATATTCAGATAACTTGGTATGTTACTGCATCCCAAATCTTAATTTTGTTTCATCAATAAGTAGTGTGAGAAATAGGATCATAGAAACTAGTGTTTCTAAGTCTGTTTAAAAGATCTTTATTTCGTTTGTTGACAGTTAAATGCACAAAACCTGTCATTTTAAATGTCAATGTCCAGAAGTATTTTTTTTTCCCCATAGAAACACACTAAACTCATTATGTGTGTAGATACTTTGTGTTCTGTAAAAGTCTTAAAAATCTGAAGTTCATCAGCTGGCGCACTACATGGTTTTCAAAGCAAGTGACAATTACTAAGTATTTTTCTGTCACTTGCCTGTCTTGTGTATCTTAGCCCCCAAGGGTTAAGAGCTGTTCTCTTCATTAAAAGAAATGGAATTAGTACAGTTAACCATATGTTAACAAACTCTTCATAAACATAATTTTACTTGAGGAAAAATTCAGTCGAGAAGAAAATCTGCAAGAGTTGCTTTTTAGAAACATAATATCTGGAAATCTGCTCCCTTCTCAAATTTAAGGTATGGAAAGAGTTGCTTGCAAATGAGAAATAGATAAAGAAAGACAAGGGGGATGGGAGTTTCTGCAAAACCAGAATTTATTAGGTTACTTAATTTATGTGGTGTTTCTGAATTAAGGTGTGCTTAGTCATGGCCGCAGCTTGCAGAGTTGTGCTTTGCTTCGTGCTAACCAAAACTGTAATTACATTTATAGATGGCAGCACTGAAATCAGAGTTAAAACTACTAGCAAATCAAGGAAAACTATTTATTCATATCTCTTTGGCAAAGCAAGTATAAAATACCTGTTTCAGAGATACTGTTTCTCAATGAACAGAAGTCTTAATAGCTTAGTAATAGTCTAATAATAAAATTAGAAGCATTCCAAATTTGGAAACAAAGTATCTTTTCATTTCTTCTTAATGTGTGTTAAAAAGTGAAGCTGACTGCATAAATGATCACATAATATTTATTTTCCTATTGTACTTCTGTGACATAGTTAATAGAAATTCTGCATGCACAAAGGTTGAATATTGGTGTAAGATCGGCTTTCAGTATTTATATGGACACTGTTACTTTGTTGGGAAGGTAATCTTTGAAGGTGGGAAAGTCATTTTTACTGTTTCTCAACCCGTATGTTTTTCTCTTCAACAGGAAAATGCTCCAGATATGGTGTATTTAGGCTCACTAACCAATTTTGATTTGATTTATGCGTGGACACAAGATAAATGTGTGCCACTTGTTCGAGAAATTACATTTGAAAATGGGGAGGTAAGAAGTTTTTCTATTCTATTTTTGGGGTTTCTTTCTCAAAACCAAATTATCTCTTTCAAGGTCTCTAATCCATGCCAAAGACCTTTCTACATGCTTTGCTTTTGGCAGAAAATATCTGTTAGGTAATGTCTCTTCATTCTTTTGGAGCATTTTTGTTAGACTTGAAACTTACCAGAGACAGATTTGTAGTAGTTTTATACACTCCCAGAATAAGAGGTTATAGAGTGTGGACACTTAGATGCTTGAGAATGTGTTTGTGTTGGAATGTATGTATCTGTAAGCAAGTCCAGACGGGGGCCATGAGGATTATAAAGGGGCTGGAGCAACTCCTATATGAAGACAGGCTGAGAAAATTGAGACTGTTCAGCCTGGAGAAGAGAAGGCTGAGTGGAGAGCTCCTAGCAGCCTTCCAGTATCTGAAGGGGGCCTACAAGGGTGCTGGGGAGGGACTCTTTGTTAGAGACTGTAGTGATAGGACAAGGAGTAATGGGTTTAAACTAAAATAGTGGAAGTTCAGGTTAGATATAAGGAAGAAGTTCTTTGCTGTGACAGGAACAGGTTGCCCAAAGAAGTTGTGAATGCTTTATACCTGGCAGTGTTCAAGGCCAGGTTGGACAGTCTTGGGCGACATGGTTTAGTGGAAGGTGTCCCTGCCTGTGGCAGGGGTGTTGGAACTGGATAATCTTGATTTCCTTTCCAACCGAAACCAGTCTATGATTCTGTTCTATGATTCTGTAAGTATGTCTGGGGGTGTTACACCTTGAGTAGAATGTATTATTCATCTAAAGTAAGTATATATTATTTATATAGATGTTATGACTAAATGTTGAATTAAGATCCAAACATAAATGTTATTTAAGTGCTTTTGTGCCTATTATGACTGTCGTGGTTTAAGCCCAGCTGGTAACTCAGAACCACACAGCCGCTCACTCACTTCCTCCCCCTCCCCACCTTTCCCCTGCTCCCAGATTTTAAGATTTAATGTTGAAGTTAGTAGTAGAAAAAACAGTTCCAAAGCATTATCTAACAAACAAGCATATGAAATGATGGCTGAACATCTATGGATTTGGCAGTCTTCTGGGAATTGTCATAAAAACCATGTGATTGGAGGGATGGCAGCAGAGTGTCAGTCTGTGATTAAGCACTGGTACCTTCTTAATCTTTTTAGCTTCACATGCTCTTTCCTTCACGTTTCTTCTTTTAGCTGTAATTCATAGGATGAAATTTGGGATCTTGCTTTTAAATATTTCTTTTCTTCCTATCCTTATTTTCTTTCAAAGCTTTTCTGATTTCTTTTGTAACTTACTCCTCTTTCATCTATTTCCAACTCATATTCTAAATGTTTTTGTAAAAATAACCAACAGGAAAAAAATCTTTAGAAAATTAGCAAGTTTGTAGTACCTTAGGAGGAGTATTTGTGCATATCCACAGCATCTGCCAGAAACTCAGGTGAGGTACATAATTGATAGATTGTAGTATGGTGTCCACACTGGATTAAAAACCAAAGAATCAGTCATGATTCATTCTCAGTTTGCACACTTTTTCATCCTGAGCCTTCAGTGTTTGTAACGCTGCTGTTCCGGGCACACAGAACACATCAGGATACACGACAGAGGATGCACGAAATGGTTTAAGTACGTTTTCTAATCAACCCCACTAATTTTTATTGGAAGGTTCTGTTATTTGAACAAATTTTAGTTCTTCATTTGCAATTCAATATCTTAACGATGCCACACATTAACATCTTTAGCAGTGTGCAGTGGATTTTGAGTGTACTTTTCCCATGGTGAAATTGGATTCTGAGCCTTAGAAGCCAAGGTTCATCAGTGGCATTGTGTTGTGGTTTTTCTGGTTGTTCTCTCAACCCTTGATTTCTGTTTACTTGGGCCGATATTTACAACTCCAATGTGAGGTTTTGCCTAGCAACATTTGCTTAAAGATTTCAGTGCTGCCAGTACACAAACAAATGCCAAAATTGAGGTACTTCTGCCTGCTGAGATGGTACAGTACTTAAATGGGTTCTTAATGCATACTGCACAGTATTACAGGGTAAAAATATGAAGTGCTGTGACTGTTAAGCTGTGTTTATGGCACTAGAATACTGTATGAATAAGACAGACACAAATTTCTACCAAAGACTTTAAATTCAATTTTAAAATCAAAATTGGCCTCTGTAAACCGCAGATAGGGTTTCCTCTCATTTTCTTTATTGTTTTCATTATCTGGTAAGTGTCATGGGCAGGCTAGCCAGGAAGATGCCTAATCTGAGCAGTTCGTCATTGTGACTTTAGACAATATGTAGCAGTTGAACTCTGAAGCATGGTCTTCTGCTTGAGAAGACTGTCCATTTGAAAGACAGTCCCTTTACATGACAAGAAGAGGCTGTTGGGATCAGTAATATCATTCAGGAGAAATCACTATTTAACCTATAATCAGGCTGGTTTAGTTCCGTGTTCTATGAATGCAGTGAACCATGTGGTCTAATGATGGTGCTGAACTGTAAGTTTGTGAAAGGGTGAAAAGCTTCTCAAAGACATACAGAAGTGAGAAGCTCAGATCTAAGGAAAAAATCTTTGGATATTCTCAGTGCCAAATGAGATGGTAGCTTTTGAGAGAGCAATCCAAAGCAAATGAAATAGCTCTTCTACTTGCCTTTGCCTGGTCAATAAGACATGCTACGAAAGCTGGAATGGAAAAGCAGACAAAGGCAGGTACTTCATAGAAACCAGTTAGGGTCACAATTAGGAAGGCTTTCAAGCCAGCCATCCTAACAGCCTGTTGGAGATAAAATTGATCTTGTGATTATAACTCACCAAAGTTGTCCTTTTAGCTGCTTGCAAGCAAGAGGGGAGTTTGGAACTGGAATACCCAGCTCTGCCTGAGGGTTCTCCCTTTGGAAATGTACCTGCCAAAATGAGTGAGGAAACAGCCATGATCATAGTGGTACGAAAGAGACGTTTTCCCATTCTCTGGTAGGAGAGGAGGCTGACACCCAGGCAAATTCACATGTAAAAATGAGAATGAGCAAATATGAGTAGTGATTGGTTTAGGGGTGGATTGGGAAGCGTGAATTTCATCAAGATCACTGACATTAATGAGGGTCTTTGCAGTCTGCTGTTAAAAGACCAAGCTTCAACTTACCTGAAAGACTTTGTTAAAGGGAGAATGACAGCCATTTCATGTACACTGTGTAACTGGCTGGCTGCTTGTACAGATGAAAAGCATTTCTTCCAACTTACTGCATATAAAAAATAACTGAAGAATCTCTTCTGTTTGGTGGCAGAACGAATAAATGCTATATTTATCAAAAAACATAGATTTTATTCTGACACAGGCTAGAATCAAAGAACTGGCAGCACTTCTCACACCATTTGTGCGAATGAAAGATAGGCAAGACTGCAGGCGTTGATTAGATGATAAATGGTTGTTTCTTCAATTGGGCTATAGTGAGTTGAGCTGATATTCAAAGATGCCTAAAAATCACTTTAGAAGCAAGCAAATGCATGTCGTTCATATTTTGTTTGGGAAACATCCTGAATAAATTATTCAGGGTGTTCCTACATTTAGCTGTCCCTGAACAGAGATACTTAAAAAGCACTTGAGCTGCAAGAATGCATTTCTATGAGGAATTGAAGCTTGCCTGTCTAATAAAGGTTTTTGTTTCTTTATCAATTGTAGTGATATACTAGCCCGTGCATTTAATAATTGTGTTATACAGATGACAAGTCAGGATGCACTTAATGCCAAAGAGCAGTACTTGATTGTAACTGATGCAGCTGTCATTAGCTTTTATATTTCCCTCTTTTTCTCTTGTTAGGATGGAGTTACTTAAAAATACTTTTTCATTGTGTTATGCTAAGAAGGGGCCAGCTTACTGCATGAACCAAGGACTGGGTCTAGAGTACACCCTGAGCTTTTTATAGCATTTAATGCTGTGCTGTTTAGGCCATATTGCTGTCTCTATGAATATGATGTGTTTTCTCAGAATTGAGCTATTTCTTTTGAGTAAGTATTCCAGTGCAAGTGTATCCCTTACTGAAATGTGGATAATGAAATACCTTCATGTTTTATCTGTTAAGTATGACAGAGGAAGGAAACATGGTTAACTGTATAACCCTTAGATGAAGGGTCAGCAGTTAAGGTCTTTAGTCCTGAGGGTTTTTCAGCTGTGTTTAAAGTAGAGATCTGACTGAATTTGAAAATTGCTAGAATAGTTTGTTAAGGGCACTTAAGTGAGTTCTGTTGTTTGCTTTGTGTGCAGGAACTGACAGAAGAAGGTCTTCCTTTTCTCATACTTTTTCATATGAAAGATGACTTGGAGAGTTTAGAGAAATTCCAACAGGAAGTTGCACGACAGTTAATAAGTGAAAAAGGTTTGTAGTAACCCTTACTACTTCTTCTTTTTACCAAGGTAATTTTTTTCAGGCCAACTCAGTAGAGTGGAAGCAAAGGCCAAACAGAATCCTAGTTTTAAAGCTCTTGAGACTGAAGGGCTTTATGTACTTCAGACAGTGAGGACTAACTGCTCTGGAAATGATTAAAATAGGTACACAATTTATTAGTAAGACACTATTTCAGAAATCCTTCTTGTGTAAGTGACTTAATGCAGTTTGAGAGGGCATTCAACAAGACTTCAGTTTGGATTGTGGGCAAAACCACTTTAAGAAAGTCTGTTATTTTGGTGATGTTAGTTAGTTCAATCTGTTTTCAGGTTTTGCATGTTGTATCTATCCAATATCCACCTGTGTAATAGTTACGAAAGTGATTAGGGTTTCAAGATAGTCATTAAAAATAATCTTAACATGGATTTTTGTCTGCTTGCAATTTTAAGGTACAATAAACTTCCTCCATGCTGACTGTGATAAATTCAGGCACCCACTTCTCCACATTCAGAAGACTCCAGCAGACTGCCCTGTTATTGCCATCGATAGCTTTAGGCACATGTATGTCTTTCCGGACTTTAGTGACTTGTCGTAAGTATTTTTCTTTGTGCATTTTAACTGGAAAAGAACAAAGGAAAAGACATGCTCATATTTTAATCAGTACTGTGGTAGGAAGATGAATAAATCTGGGATAAGTAAGGCTGCCGATGTATCATTCATTGTTAAAGCCTTAAAGCAGTATGAATTGGTGTGAGGTCAAATGTAATTGCATTGCTTTATGCAAGAAGAAAATCTCACATTAAATTTCTAGATGCTGCTGTTCCTTGATTTCAAAGTTTTTCTATATTCCACAGTAGTTAGGCATTTGGAGCCTGGCTTGGTATGTTTAGTGATCTAGATACAGCAATTAACTTTAAAAGATTTAAAATACTACATGGAATGTTTAAGTGCTATGTTATGCATTGATGATGATTATATAAAATGCACCATGTAAGAATTCCCAGCCTGCTGATTTGGTTTTTCCTGCGATGCAATTCCAGCCTTCCTGCATTAGTCTAAACCTAGAAAGCTGGAAGAGAAATCCTTGTTGTGTGCGTTTCTGAAATTTCCACATGCAGCTTAGATCATTGGCATGTTATCTGGATAAAGTAAGTGAGAGAAGTATCAGGGTGCTTAGATGAAATACCACTGTGATAATCCTCTTTACATCAGTCTATCTCTTTATGTTGTACTGCCTTGGAAGCAGATGTTCTGTCTCACGTGGCTCCGTTGAGGAGTGAAGATGTGTAAACGTTACCTTCAGGGGCTTTCAGCATGAGACAAGCACTCTGTCTTCAGGTTTTGTGTTCAACTCCAGTTTCTGTCTCAAAGGAGGTACCTGCATATACACTGCTTGAAAACTCCTGGCTAGATGCCTAGGCTTTGGGATTTAAGTTTCTACCCATTCATACTTCCAAAAACTCAGGATATTTCATTTTTGTCAAAGCCAAGGAGTTGAAGCTCAGACTTAGCATGCAACGTGAATAGAACCCCATGTCTTATTCTGCCATTGCAGGAGACATTTCACTACCTGAAATGTTGATGTTTGGAAGGAGGGCTCAAACCTTGTTTCTCCCCATATTTATCCATAGGATTATTCTTAAAATCTGGTCTCTGATTTATCTCAAATAATGCTTTTCAAATATCTAGAGCTACGGATGTTGAAATGCTGGTAGTGACTGGTTTCCTTTTTGGAAGAACATGTTCACCACACATGCCAGCACTTTAAAAAAAACCCATAGAGGGATATTTGCATTTTCAAAGCACTCTTTATTGTCACTTTTGAAACAGCCCTAAACTAAATGAGTATCTCTTAGGGGTAATAGAGATGTTTAGTTTAGACTTTCATGTTACATTTCTTACACATCCTGTTTCTGTGAAGCGCTTTCAGAATAAGAACAGCTACTTGCTTGTTTTTATACCAGTTGTTACATACAAGTGCAGATGAGAGAGATGTCAGGGTTGTAGACAGTTGCTTAATGAAAAAGTATCATTCAACCCTAGTCTAGGAGATGGAGCTGATACTTAGAAATACCTAGCAGTTTGGAAACAAGGAGAGATTGGAGTGAGAGGTATCCTGGGGTAATACTCTTGTGTGTGTGTGTGTGTAGTTTGGATTTTTGTTTTGGTGGTGTTTTCTTTGTTGGTTGTTTTGTTTTAGTAATAGGTCAAGTCTTAATTCTGAGACTTTCATCTACCCGCAGTGATTTCTGCCACTATAGTATGCTTTCTGGACTCTTTCACAAACTGGCCCCATTTTGTAATGTCAGTGCTGCCACCAACCAGCAGGGTTTGGATATTGGACTTACAGAACTGCCCACTAAAAGGTTTCCTCTCTCCTTAGGGAGTCATGTTTTTGGAGAATAGCCACTTCATAGGCAGATGAGACCTCCCCCCAGTATTTTGTCCTTATACTTTGACCACCTGGCCCTACTCATTCTGCTGTTCCAGGTTGGAAGTGGTAGCAGGGTTCAACAGATCAATTGTAGCTTCACAGCAGGACCTGGCTGAGCTACAAGAGGCTGTAGGCGCTGAATGCCCTTGCTGCATTAGGAGAGGAGGAGGGATTGGAGGAGAATGTATCCAGCAGTGTACCTGACCTAGAACAGGGCAGGAGCCCAGGGTAAAGCAGGGAGCAGGGATTCTGCTGTCCCTACAACGGGGTTGGAATGAACTCCATTCTCTCCACCAGTGCCAATTCCTGATCTTATGCAGGAAGGCGAGAGACCCCTCGAAGTATCACGGTAATACTGATTAGTTACAGATGTTGCTATAGTGATACCCTCTGACTCTGTATTATACTACATTTTATCCATAGAGTTTTCTATGATCTGAAATGCTGCTGATAGTCCATCTGGCCACACTTTTCCCCTCTTTCCTAAATGTAATAATTGGTCTGATGAATGATTTCCTATAAAATCTGTCTCTTTGTGCATTACCTTTTGATTGCATGCATAGTGCTCACATCATAGTTTTTAATCTCAGCTTTAATACTTATTAGTTCAACTCTTCATTTTAAGCTTTTTAGTCCATTTGATGTTTCACAAATAAAATTGGATGCTGTAGTTTAGCACATTTGCTGTGGGTGACAGTAGATGATCTCAGATTAGATTTACATTGATATCCTCTTAGTGCTTATCTCTAGTATATATGCAGTTGCTCAGGCACTAGAGAGCCTTTCAAAGATGTTTTGTCAATACTGCTACCCAACTGTCATTTGTATCTGTAAACTGTGCATTTGGAACCTGCTGTTCCCTCTTACATTATGGTTAGTGGGGAGCTGGAGTTGAGTATACAATGAAGTTATCGGCTAGTACAACTCTGTGGGAGTTATTGGAAAGATGAAATACTTGCTGTGTTCTCAAGAGACAGTGGAAAGAAAAAGAAGCTGGTAGGATACTTTAACAAACCATTTGGCTTCCTGTCCTCTATTAATCACCTAAAAGTGGGCATAGTGTGCTAGATAAACAGAAGTCGGCTACTGTAAACAGTGCACTTTCAACCTTCTGTGTTTGGGTTTAACTTGTAATAAATATGTGGGTATTTCTGTTGGATTTGTTCCAGAGTTCCAGGTAAACTGAAGCAATTTGTACTAGACTTGCATTCTGGAAAACTGCATAGAGAGTTTCATCATGGCCCTGATCCAACTGATGTAGCACCCGGTCAGGTAAGGTTACAACAAATACATTTAATTTGGCCATTTAATAAAGACCTTTTTTTACTCCTTGTCAGAGCTGTGCTTTCTAACATGAGTGTACTTTTAACCTCACTCTTCTGAAAGAAAAGCCTGTGTATAGAAGCATAACATTGCCACTTCTGCTTGGCTCTTCCTTTAACTTCCTTGGGTTAAAAGCAGGGAGAGCATTAGGGGAAAGTATGGTGCCTGTTTGCCTCGAATAAGGCAAGAGGTCAAGAGTGTAAGAATACGCATTTTTCTCCACTGAAACAGAAGATCTTGGGCTAGCTGACTGTTCTGAGTTCATAGAGCTGCTCTTATGTTCCCGTGTGATTTCAGTGCAGAAAGTGATGATAGGTGCATTATTTCCCATATGACACACTATGAGGGGTGCTTCTAAGGGGAAGCATCAATTGATGGAATGTTTTACATATTTACTTGTAGTCACCAATCCAAGCAGGAGACAGATTATTAGATCATCAACAAAAGACCGATGAGCAGTAATAGGGCTTATTACTTCTATTAGTGCAGTTAACCAGTGGCATTAATTGTGGTCACAGCTGCATATCTCAGATAGGATTCCTCACTGTTGTGCTCAAAGGTTGTCATGCTATACAATTACATACCTAGAAGTCGCTCCTGGGATCTCTTCCGGAACACAGCTTTCTCCAGACAAAACTCAGGAGCACCTCAGTGTTTAGTTTAATCCAAGAGGCAGAAAAGAAAGGACATTACCAGCCCCGATTCCCTCTGCTCTGCCCAGTCTTCTGTCTTGATCGTCTCAATATACCATTCAGCTCATACATTTGGTGTCATGCTGAGAAGTGCAAATGTAACAGCCTGTGAGGCAATCTTCTCATAACTCAGGCACTCTCTAAAGAAATAACTGGTTTTAAGCACTTTAAGTTATACGCTGTATTGTCTGGGGCTGCAAGAGCCGCATTAGTCCCACAGGAGACCTGGTGCCATGGTGCTGGGGTGCCTTGGGCTGTTCCAGAACCCATGAGTGGGGGACAGAAATGATTTATGGCTACAAGCCCATTTTCTGGGTCATTTGTGTGATAATCTGTGTCATCCTGCTCGAAGTCAAAAGATTTAAAAGCATTTAAGCCCTGGAGGCTTGCCCTGGGCCAGGAGTATGACTGCTTTTGAATGTTGTCATGACTGGCCCTGAAAACATGTGGGCTGAATTGTCTCATAGTAATTCATTCAACTGGTAATTCACTGTGTTTCTCAGGAAATCATGGAGCAACCAGAATTCAGACCAACAGAAGATGCAGAAATAGGGCTGGAGACTGAGGTGTAGGCCAGGCAGTTGTTTTGACAGGCATGCATAAGGACGAGCCACTAAAGGCAATTGTAATGTGGAGGAGGCTTGGTCAGGGAGGTAGGAAGCCTGTTGAGTCCCTGGATCCTGCTGCCTATCTGGACACAGGCTGGATGCCTAGAGCTGCAGACTTGTGCTTCTCTCTATCTTGCCTTGACAAATGCACACAAGATCGAGGATGTTCACTTCCCATCTCCGTATGGCATCCTGCCATCTTGGTGGAAGATGTGTATCCATATGCGATGCAAACAGTGGCCTTCACTAAACTGGAGGCTGCTGTCTTAGGTCATCTCTGTCCCTTGAATTGCATCCTTATTTGGTTTCTTTCTTCAGCTTCCATAGAAAAGTTCTAGAAGATGTCAGCAGTGATGTCACAGTGATGTTTGCCCTGGTGCATCTCAGAAGCAAGCACAAACTCAAACTTTCAAAGCAAGTGGTAGAGAGACTTAAAAGATGCAGTGGGGTGCAGCTGAAAAACTTCTAAGTCACTTGTATGGAAACTTGTGTGAGGGCCTTAACCTTTGAGATGTGCCAACAAGAGGAATATCCTTAACTGATGGTGCCTAATGAATGTGTGTGTGTGTGTGTGTGTGTGTGTGTGTGTGTTCCACCTCCTTGGGACTTAAAGTGTGCCTTCCAAAAAACCCGACTTGTGAGACTGCTGGACATCATGCAGTCCCACAATTAATGCTAGAAGTTCATTTAATGGGGGTTACTGGTTACTAAACTGAGTCTAACAAGCAATTGTACTGTTTGCTCTGTTTTTCAGCCAATCCAGGATTTAGCAAGCAGCCCACCAGAGAGCTCATTCCAGAAACTGGCACCCAGTGAACATAGGTACACCTTATTGAGGGAAAAAGATGAACTTTAAAAACTTGAAATAATCTTGCAAGCCTTTCAGACAGCAGCATTGACTTCTGTGTGGTGGAAATAGTAAACCTATATTTTCATAATTCTATGTGTATTTTTATTTTGAATAAACTGAAAAATAATTTTTTTCTCCCCAGGCTTGTAAATACATTTGTTTGGTGGGTCACTCTGTACAGCATCTTTCAACCAGTACGCTCTTAATGCTATAGTAAAATAGCGGAGACCCAGCCAGACTCTTGATCTAACTCTGTTCTGTAAAACTTTTATAATCCAAATGAAGGTATCCTTGCCAGAGACATGCTGTTAACTTGCACTATCCCATTAAATAGGACTTTTGGGTTGTTTTCTGTGTAACCTTGGTAGTATGTGCTTCTTTCTTCTTTTTTTTCTTCTTCTTCATGGTAACAGCTATCCTGGTAATCTATTTCTTTGTCACATTTTTCTCCAACTTAAGAGGGTCTTCTATTCTGGATACTTGGGAGGGGAATAAATTAAAGTTTTACAGAATCTCGTGTGGTGCTTTACTGGGTGTAAATGTCTAAGTAACTTAACAATTCTGACTGTTAAAATACCAGGCGAGGAAAGGAGAAGCTTTAATGATAATGGCTGTGCTTGGAATGAAAGGGCTGTGTTGCTCCAAGTCCCTGGAATGACCAAGGTTGTTATATTATCTACACTGTTGTGTTAGAAGCATAAGAATGTTGGAAACCCTTTAGAGTAGGGGTGGACTGGAATGCCATCTTAGCTTTGTCAGTCCTCAATTAATCCCTGTATGTGTGTTGAGATTTGGTTGGTTTTGGTTTTTGTAATTTGGGTCCCTGCCTTCCTGGCAGACTTCCCAACCAACCATTGCACGTTTTCCTGTTGTTCTTTTTGTCTGGCTTGTGCCTTATTTACTGCATATTATTTGAGTTCTGCTCAAGAAGGAATTACTATTGTGGCCTCTTCTGGTGTGCATAATACCAGAATATGGGCTTCTCTCAATGAATCTTCAGGCTGTTTGGTGAGATGAACATACAGAAACTCTAAGATGGAAAAATATCTGTTAATTTGGGGTGCAATTTGGAGACGTAATTGGTTTTGTACAGTACACTTACTTACTACAAAGAATGTAGGTCCATGGCTTGTGCCCCCAAGGTTTACTGTCCTTAGAAGCAAGCTTGTCCTTTGGACAGGTGGACCACTGGGTTCATTTTTACTTCAGCAAGTTCACAGTTGAAGATTCTTTCTTCCTTTCAGCTAGATGCCACCTATTCAGTTACTGACTTAAGACTGACCTGGTCTGGTGCAGCTGGAGCAAAAGTGGATCCCAAGAGATCCTGCTGCACCAAGCCCCTGCAGCAACAGAACATGAGCTTTCTAGGGAGTGATTGAGGAGTTGCTAGGACCGACCAACCAACCAACCACTGAGCTACAGCTAACTGAGGAGTGCAGAAATGGTAGCTAAAACAGTATTCCAAGGTTTTGTTTCCAGGTGTACTTTTTTGTTGGTTTTGTGAACCTGCATTTTAGAGAGCACATTCGGTGCTTGAAAGCCAGCTCTTCTTCTGGCCCATGCTCCATCTCGTGCCAAATCAAACGTTTTTGGTAGCAGTCATATACCACCTTCCACTTGGAGTATAAAGATGTGAGCAGGGTATGGTTTTAAGACTACCACTTGTTATCTGCAGGGGGTGCTACAGAACAACTGGAGTTGTTCAAGCACCTGAGATTTTAGTCAATTCCTG
>JANHGB010042652.1:0-15498 GCA_026283785.1 Coracopsis vasa
CCATTGGCTGTCTCGCAGCCCCACCTCTCCTTCTCCCCGCCCCTCCGGGGCAGCTCCTCGCTCCCATTGGCGGCGGCGGCGGTGACGCGAGACAGGCCGGGCTGAGGAAGCGGAGGGAGGCGATCACTTGAGGTGGCCGCGGGGCCGGTGTTGGTCGTCTACCCTCCTGCGCGCCCAGCTCCGCACGTCTCCCTCTTGCACAAAGGCTGGGGACGGGCGGTCTTGCTGGGGGGCGGCCTGTGGGCGCTGTCCGCTGCCTGTGCCGCGTTCCCAGCCGGCCGGCGCTGTCCCTGCCCTTGCGTGGTGGCCGTTGTCTCACGTACCTGGCCGGCCGCGTGGCCGTTACCAGCGGGTGAGCCGGAGGTGCGGGGAGCTTTGTGGAGCGCTTTGCGGGGTGCCGCCTGGCCCTGGGGAGCCTGGCGGGTGTGGGAAGGGAGCGTTTCCGAGCCCCCCGCTCTTCCCTCAAGGGCGGGTTCCTGCCGTGACGGGCTTACACGGAGCGAAAATTCCCCGTGAAAAGAAGGGTGGTAGCGCGGAATAGGGGGGTGCTCCTCCGGCGCCTTGTGCCGGAGCAGTGAGTGCCGCGGGCTGCCTGCCTGGCTGAGCTTCTGGTCCTGCCGGGCTTGCAGCGGGCTACTCCCCTCACGGCAGATACCCTAGGGAAACAATAGAAACGTTTTTAGATGTACTTTTTTCGTGCGTTTCATTATCGCGGTTTTTCTTGAAAGTGTAATTAAACGCTGAGCTACACCACCAGGTGTTCGGCGGAAGTTTCCCTAAAATACAGTGAAATCTTAATAAAGCGAAATAGGATGAGAAAATCCTGGCCGTGAGCCAGGCAGAGGCATATAATTTGAAATTTTTGAGAAGTTTGCATTATCAAGTGTCAAATTATCAACGTTATTTTATAGCTCCTTCGAGGCTTTAGCTCTCCAGTATAAATTCTACTCTGGGAGGGCTTCAGTGGTTGCCACCCACACTTGTCTGCGCCACACCGGCTCTGAAACATCTGCTGCTGTGACATGGACAGCTCAGCTGCTTGTGAGGCAGCGGCTGAGCCAGCACAATTTCCAGGCTAGTGTATTACTCAAGTATATGTGAAGTTTCTTATTAGGAATGGTAGTCTGTAACTTATGCTTGTTTAACAGGTTCCACAAAGCATCTGAGGTGCTTCTGGATTAGGAAGCAGCGGAAAGCCATTGACCTGCTGTCACCAAGCTCTGTTCCCTGGTCACAAGCTTCTTGTCCCTTTGTTACAAGAGCTAAAATAAATACACCAACACTATGACCTGCAAACTAGTAAATTGTGCCTTATACTTTAAAATGATCTTGTCTGTTCGGGCCTTGTACCCGAGTTAGTGATATAGGTGGGCATAATCAGTAAGCTTTGTATCTCATAATTTACAATTATAAAATGGTAGAGTTGAAAAATGTCTTTATGATTTTTTGGTCATTTTCCCTTATAAATGCAAAATAAAATTGTAACAGCATACTTTTTAGGGGTTTTTTAGGTTTCTACTCCTAAAATGCTAAGCATTGAGATTTACATCACTTCCTAAAAATGGCTGGTTTGCAATGTGAGTTCATGAGGAGGAAGTACTGGTTGATGGCTGCCACATTTTCTCACTGTTTCAGCTTACACCTCCCCAAACTACCCCCAATAAGTATCACCAAGTCAAATTCTTGTCAGCTATCTTTCCAGTCTTTCCAAATTCAACACTCTTCCTGAGATCACAGTGTTCATAGACATTTTAAATAATCTGAGTTTACTAGTGGAAGGGCCCCAACTCAGAAAAGAGGGACCCAATTTAGGAGAAAAAAAAAACAAACCTTAGTTAGGAAAAGCAGTCTGTCATGTATTTAATCTTCTGAATTGTATAAATTCCAACAAAGTAAATGGAAATTTCAGTTTATGCTTAAGCATGCACATATGTAAGAATTTATATCATTTATTATGTAAGAACATATATTACCTTATATGCATGTAAATGCTTATAAGGTTCAATGAATCAAGGTTGAGGTTTGCCTCACCGGACTGTGGCAGTTGCCAGGCTTCTACTAGTTGAGTCACTTTTACATTTCTGTGTTATGTTTTGTTCTGCAGAGGGTTTGACATTATCATGTTTGCTGATGTATTTATTTCTACTAACAACCCATTCACATCGGATACTCGTCTTGGTAGCTTCTTTGCTACATGTGCTACATCTTTGATCTGTGCTTTATAACTGGAATTTCATTTGTTCATGGTAAGACTGCTGATATCATCACTTCTGGTCAAATATATATATATCCACAAAGCCAGGTGCACAGATGGTCTAAATCACCTCATCACCACTTATGTCAATACAACAATACTGATTAATATATCCTCATGAACTAGAAAATGTGTACAGATGCCCCTCCTTCCCATCATTTTCCATTTTTAAATAATCCTATTTCTGAGGGGTTTATTATTTTGCTTTTTTATAACATAGCAGCTTTTGCGATGACCTTCTGTTTTAATTCATGTGAAGAACTGCAGAGCAGATACCTATTCTGGAGAGTCCCCTAGTTCCCTCAAAATCTGATTCAAATCAGCTACAGTTGCATAATTTATCTCCACTCTGCTTCTTCGGAGGGTTATTATAGCTCTTCAATTTAAAGCAGTTCCTAAATACACTTTTTTTTCTCCCTTAATCTGCAGTTTCTGGAAGGGTGTATGTATGAAGTGAGTACCTCCTGGCTCTCTAGTTTTCTCAGCATGCTAAATTGATCTACCTATGTGGCTATTGCGACCTTATTTTTAGCAGCCTGCTATTGCCGATCTACACAAAGACCAATCTTTGTTTTGTAAAAAAGGGGTATGCAAAAGACGTCATATTCCAAGGGATCAGCATTTGCAAGTATTGCAGTGACTTTGCAGACAAAAGAATAAAATGTCGGGGACTATGGCAATGACAGATTCAACCAAAATGTTTCAGAAGCCTAAAAAGACTGTCAGTCTTCACCATAACTGTTTTTGAAACAGCTGCATTCTCTCCATGGCCTGGATCTTGCCACGGTAAATATGGGTCCGGCCGCTGAGCACAACCGCCTGTAACTGTAGGCAACCACCTGGTCACGACCTGTTGCACGGTTGGGGTGTGCACAAGCATTATATATGCAAATGTTTGTATATATAATATGCATATTTTCACTACTATTAATAGTACTTCGATGGTCTCTAGGGACCTTGTCTCAGGAATATTTATTCTGCTACAAGGCATTTTAAGTAGCAGAATGCTTTAGAAAGCTTGTTTTGTATGTCATGTTTTGTACATACAAGTGTACATACACAGATATGTATGTAGACACAGGCAAACTCATATGCTTGTTGCAGTTGCGGTCTTGATGGACCATAATTCATAAAACCAAAATGCAAATGAAACAGGTCAAAATTGAAAAAGATTGTTGCAAGAGGAGTGGAATGAATAAAGCCTTGTTTTCCATTTTTTCTGTCTCATAGTCCTACACCTCCTTGCTTTAGTAACTGCAGTTCCCGTCATGACCCATATGTCATCTTCATTAAGATGCCTTTATATTCCTCACTTTGCTTTTTGGCTTGCCAGCTGTTCCAGCTTTACTTGATTCTATGACTGACCAGAACTATAAATGTGTTCCCTGGTGAGCAGCCTGACCAGACTTCTCAGCTACCCAGCCACCACATAGAATTAGCGATAGGTAGATCTCTCCGTCAGAGTGTCTGCAGGGTTGCAATGATTTACACAGCCATTATGATGTTTATGAAACATGTGAGAACTAAACACACTTGAGGCCCCTGTACTTTGACAACTCTGGATTGAGTCAGAAGTTATTAGAAGAGAATTGAGAGATAGAACTCACAACTTTAATTTTCTTTAGAATTGAGGATTCCAGTCAGGTATTGGACCCTTCTGTCCTGCTGCGATAGACATATCCTTGCTCCTTGGTTGAGAATGAGCAGATCCATCAGACTCGTTGCTGCTCCATGTAATGTTAACAGTAGATTTGAAGGCCTGAGGTCTTAAATTTTGTTGAAGTATATATTTAATCACACACTCTCCTTCCCCCAAATAGGTAATTAAGAAATATCTTTTAAAAATAGTAGTTAATTCGAAAGTGAGAATTATGCTCTGCTATGCGGGTGGTTGTGAAATATGTTCTTGTCAATATAAAATGAAAATGTTGCAGCAGGTCAAACACTTGTGAATAGCAACAATTTTGCCACTCTATTGTTCTCTGAACCATAAGAATCCTCATCACTACTCTTCAATACAGTTCTTTAGGCATAGTACAAGATACACTTTAGCTTTTATAGGAAAAAATAACTATCTATACACAAGTAATCAACCTAAGCCTTTCAGGGAAAGTATCGATGTAGTTATGCCAGATCATCAAAAGCTCAGCAGTAACCCTGAGCTGCTTCACTCTGTGCATCTACCTAGATTTTATTATGTTAGAAAAAGTAAAAAAAAAACCTCGGTTTTCTCCTGTGGTAAGTTTTTTCCCTCCACCCTCTCTTTGACATTGAGATGGAAATAACTATCTGTGCTTGACACTAAGAAGCAGAAGTTAAAAAAGAAAATTTAAATGGAAAGTGCAACTCTTAAATGATTTTCAAAGGTACTCTGGTTTCCTTCCTAAAATTATTTCAAGCTGTATGAGGAAAAAATTAGAGACATAGTCAGAATGATCGTATGTGCTAACATTATATGATTTAAGCATATTTCCAAGTTTTATACTTAAAAATTGTGTTTTCCTAATCAAAAGGCTGTCCAAGCATCTCTGCTGTCAGAATCAGTTTTTAATTCATTACTTTTGTCCTCCAGTTTAATACTCTTTTATCTACACACGCACAAATATACAAATATAAATAGGCACTTCTGAAGGCTGCTGTATTTGTCTTAGGGTTAAATTGATTGGAACTTCTTTGCACACTGCATAAAACTGTATTAGGCAATACGTTAAAAAATTAGGGAAATTATAATCTGCTGGAAAAACCCAACAGCATCTGAAGTAGCTTCTCTTGAAAAGCATTTGCAGCCATGGTCAGAGAACCAGGCAAATTACATGTTTTCCTTGTATTGCGTAATATTAGTAAAAGGGACCTTTGTTTTGCACTCACATAGTCATTTGCCTAAGTCAAATATAAGTGCTGAATACGGTAGATCAGTCAGATGTTATTTTGCACTGAGTAATATAAACTGATCATGTGAGCTATAAGAAACAATGCACTGGGACCTGTACCTTTTTCTGTATAAAGGTTACTTCTCTAGCTATTTTTAGCTTTTCAGCTATGTGTCTAACCTTGTCTTTTATTCCATTTTCACAGACCTACTTACCTAACAATGGGTTTCATGAAATCCTGAAAGTTCATCCACATGTAAAGAACTCTATGACCAAGACCTATATTCAAAAAGTAGGAGGGGAAAAAAGGGATCTTTGAAGCTAACCCTAAAAAAGATAAGAGAACTCTGGGAAAATACATACAATGAAACACTCCATAATATAATGAAAAAAGAAGAGAGAAGCTAAAAGTGCAGGATTCATATGAACCCAGTTTATAACTCGTAAATCAAAATCTATACTGAAAGATCTTAAAACTGGATCAGTGTTTGAGGCAAAGCTGGTGAGCAGCATGATCCAACAGGCAGCCATTAGACAACATCAGGCTGCAGACCAGGACATCAGACAGTAACATTGCCATTAAATGCACTAATTAATTTAAACTTTTCTTGTTACTGGTATTTGTGAAATTAAATTGTTGTTCTTACTAAAATCATGTTGTTCCATAGACAGGTGTGGCTATAAGCATGAGGTCATAGACTGAGGCTTGCATTTTAACCTCTACCCAAGAAAGCACTGAGAAATTTAAAACATATGAGTTACTGTGGAGTATAATTAGAGTGGTTGCTTTTAGATAATTTCCAGCTGTGATTTGTAAATAACATTTTTCTTTCCCTTCTGCCCAGGGATGATTATGGCTGTATAAGAAATTTAAGAAGGAATAGTTTATCTTTTTTTTTTTCATCTAGACTGCTTGGCAAAGGAAAGCATCTTGCTTCAGAGATGGAAAACCTGAGGAATAATGAGATAAAGTTGCTTATCCATGATTGGACAGCAATTCAGTGGCAAGAACAAGAAACAGAACCCAATAGACCTGGTTATAATTTGACATTTTCCTTCCTATGAGGAAACATTTTCATAGGACACAAACTGCCCCTTCCTTCTCCTGTCCATCCAGGAGAGCTCCATCAGGTTTTTTGTCCTCTGGAAAGGAGAGTTGATAGGACACCTCTGAGCAGGCTGCCATAGTCTCAATTTTGTGTATTCTCTAGCTCTCTTGACTGGGGTGAAAAAAAGATGGTTCTTTTCTCTCTCTCCACCCTGACTTCAGTTCTGTGGTTCACTTGAAGATATTTGTCCATTATTTTGACTGTTTACTGTCAGGAAATTATTCATAAAGATTTCACCACCAGCTTTAGAACCCTATTCATGTGGCTTCTAAGCCAGCCCCTTATTCATAAGCTGGCCTGAATAATATTTTTCCTGTTGAACACCTGGTTTTGTACAGAGACTGTCACATTTTTCTTATTCTTCTGTTGCCTACTAGGTTCTTTTTTTCACCCTGGTAAGCTAGGGCATATAGGTCAGGCTTCCATTGTGACAGATACTATGCAAAGACACATGAAAGACAGAATTATTTGTGCCACACAGTTTTACAATGTTTAAATAGGTAAAGCAGCATTTGTTTGATAACATTTAGTAGATCTTGTGAGGAGTAAGGCAGGGCCACCCTTCCATTGGCGGTGTTCTTTTTCATGGATACAGGCAACTGTTTATGTGCTCTTCTGTTCTGGTACTGCTACAGAGCTCATTAAATCTCCTTTTTTGCAAGGAAGGCCTGCGGGCTATTAATTACTCAGTTTTTCCATATATAAAATGGGAAGAATGCTACTAATCTGTCGACAAGTCTGCAGGAAGCTGTCCAACTGTGAAATGATACTGAAAATTTAATTTTCTCAGAGACATTGTCATCTCATCACATTTTTTTTTCTAAACAAGTTAGGAAAGCACTTATCATTACCATGGAGACTAATATTTTATTGCAAAGATTGTAATTGCAAGCAAGTTTCAAGGTTGCAAGTAGATTTTCCAGAAATCAGGTCAATTGATGAAGTACCTGCACTCAGTGTTGGCTGCTGCACTGCACATCACTTTCATTCTGAGTCTTATTTACATTCCAAGCCCGAGGGCTCAGCTGCCAGCAAATCAAATGTGGAATTGTTGGACTGTGATAGATTCTGTAACAGGATAATAAAGGAAAAATAACTTCACTGAAGGGTAAACTTGCTTTCATCTAACCCAGGGTATGTCAAAGTAGCACCGTGTATGCAGGCAGTGACTGCAAAAGAGTTGATGCCCCACAGGATCATATATTGGCTTACCCATAGCAGGTTGTTCTTGTAACCACAGCAAAAGACAGATGACTCAGTGCATCACAAATCAAGGCCTGCCTAATAATAAGCATCTCTTGCAATTACTCAGTTTTATTTACTGACAAAGAAAAAGAAAAATATTACTTACTTACACTTATTTTTTTAACACATTACAAAAAAAAACCTTAAACAATGTCAAAAAAAAAAAAAAAGAAGAAAAGGACAAAAAGAAGAAGAAATGGCTCCAGTCTGCAAGCTGTAAGTAAAAATATTAACAATGCGCTCCAGTCCCACTCCCTGAGGCAAATATATGGAGAGCTTTCAGCAAGTTTCTCTCTTTGAAGTCTTCTGCAGAAACCTCCAGGCAGAATCCAAGACATTAGAGATTTCTTGACTGCATCTTGGTGGAAAGACATTCCACCCTTGTTTCTCACATTTGTATTTATTCCCTTCCAAGTGAGCCAGAAACTTCAAGAAGTTCTTCCACAGAGGCAATGGCCTGCATGCTAGGAAATTGACCAACACAGTCCAGACGTTGGTTATTTTTAATAGAGATGTGTCTATGGCTTTAAAGAGCGCTTGATATCCCACATGCGTTTGGAACATCTATATGTTTTTTAAGTATCCACTTGAGGAGGTGGTTCTGAAAAGTGCCAAGTGCTCTTGTATGTGTTGAGTTCAGTAGTAGTAGTTGTATAAAAGTGACTTCAGTGAGGAGGATCAGAACCAGGCAGAAGTGGAGCCCTATCTACAGACATTCACATTATCTTCTAAAGCTTCCTTTTCCAAATGCAATTACTTTGGAAACCATTTTGCAAGACATGAGCTGTTTCTGAGCAAGTTTGCTGTGTTTCACAGGGTCAAGCCTTGGTAATGTCATGTCCCTGAGCTCAAATGCCAAAAGTCTGGTGTGACGTAAGACACAGTCCTATACTCACTTGGCTAAATTATCTTTCAGTACAACACCAGAGAGAGAGATCAGAAAATATATTTGTGTGGCTTTAATGAACAAACATTTCTGAAGGAGCAAATTATTCCAAAAGAACTTTGCTGTTCCTACAAGACTCTCATTGTGCTCACCAACAACAGAAGTAAATGCAGAAAAAGAGCCTAATATAAGACCCCTAAACTTGTTTGATGCAAAATGATGAGACAGGTTTTTAGTTGTATTGCCACTCTTGAATTCTGGATTTCATGAGAACTGATACTGAAACTTCATATTCTAGAAATGTTTTTTAAAATATATTACTTTGGGTGTTCTAGTAGCATAACACATTGTCTGAATTACTGGGCAGTAGTCAACAAATGGTGTACTGGAACATGAATAAGAGTTGTAACTCCTCTATTTAGCAAAATGAGAGAGAAGGGAAAAAATAGAACATGACAAAAAATTAAGACCCAAGGCAATAATAATAGTAGATAATAATTCCAATTGTATTATCCCAGAAAGTTCTATAACATGAATTTTTTAACGTTTGCTTTCATGCAGCTGTGGTCCCCTGAATATGTGGCAAAAGATAAATAGCTTTTGACTGCAATAATAATAAAATTTTTTTGTGCAACTCACTTGTGCTCATGCCATTGATTTTAGAATTCCTTCAGGAACCGTTATTTTATGTTTAGGTTCACAAAGACTTGTTCTGGAATAGTGCATCATAATCTGTATCAAATCCTTTAAGTAGTAAGGTATAGCTGGCTCATACATGATAAAATTTATTTTAAGTATTTATCCAACTTGGAAATAAAAAATCCAACAACTTTGAGAAAGAATTTCTAAAATAATTTTTAAAAGGCTGCAGGCTTCTGAATGGTAGATAGAAAAGAATTTGTTAAGATTGTATAGGTCAAACCATGTTGATGTAGTTGTAGCAGCAGCTTCCCTTGCTGTTGTATACTCAGTAGTTTTGGAAAAGGGATTTCAGCTTCTTGAGCAGTGAAACTGCTGGCACCATTCACGTGCACTGCCTTCAGACATCACTGCATCCATCTTAAAGCTGAGAGATGAGCAATAAACTCCCTAGTTTCAGCTTGATTTTGATCAGTACAGCATTACCCCTTCCTGCTTATAGTCCTGATTGTCTAAGGAGGAAATAAAATGGGATAAGAGGAGGTTTTCCCAGTGGCTAACTTTCCTTCTGCTCTAATTTCCCCTGTCTGGCTCCACTGGCTACAAGTAGAAAATAATTAGAGTAACCTTATCAGGCTACTGTCAATTCCCACCACAAAATCAAAACTAATATTCTGAATCCCATGCAACTAACACACCTCTGGGCCATCCACTTTTTTAATCACCTTTGTTTTGGTTTGTTTTGCTCTTGAAGATATGTTGAGATCTCACATGAAGCCATCTGTCTAATTCCAAAGGTATGTTTCGCACAGAAAGGATCTTTTCAGCATGTGGTCAAACTGATGGCATTATGTAATTGGTAGTAATAATATCACTTCTTTATCTTGTTTCCTTACAGTATTGAAATTGTGGGATGGCTTATTTTGGAGCAAGGTAACAGCCCTCAGCCAAAATATGCTGGTGCTACATAAGTTGCTCTTTGTACACCCATATCTTGAAAGAGCCAGCTCTCACCATCAACCTGATATAGAACTCCAATAGTGCACTGATATCTTCAGAAAAACAGAACACACATGGCAGCAAACATTTCTTGTTCTTAAGACCGAAGAGTGATTGCGGTGAGTTAGTACACCAAAAGAAAAGCTATGTGACAGCTGGAGTGCCTACCTCTGTCTTCCCTCTCCCTGACATGTGCTGCATTTCATTAGTTTTCTTTAGTAGTGGCAGGTGAGGCCCTCACAGATACACAGTGACAACTGTCAGCAGTGAATCTGAGCTAACTCTTTGCTAGAAGGCATTATGCGTAGCATATCTGGAGCACCAGGTTCCTCATTTGTTTGTTGCCATAGGGTTAGTGATATTAAGGGAAGCAGTATGTAGGAAACAGTCTGTAGCTGACTTCTGAAAAGGTAATGCTAAACACAGAAGGCACTTTTACCTTCTGCATGCCCTGTTATAAAAACAGGACAGCTACCACAGGAGGTTTCTGGTGTTCCATATGTGTTATACATGTATCTGCTGCAAAGGGCTAGTTCGCATTCATCACTGATGGATTTGATTGCCTTTTGGAGAACAGAGTTACGGAAGTGCTGAGGGATCAGCAGAATTTAACAGCAGAATTTTGCTTGCACTTGCATATGGAACAGGGTTCCCTTCATCAACATGGTATGTGGATCATAAATAACACAACAGCATACAAAAGCTGCCCAAGAGACAGGGTATCTGCTACTGCATTTGGTGAGGATTGGCAGCTACAGCCACTAATAGAAGCTGAATATAAGCAAAATCATTCTCGCATTGTTTAAGGGACAGGATGTGCATTGCTGAAGGTTTTTTTCCTATAGTCTACAGGAAGAACAAAACACATAGTAAATGAATACAAGGAAATATAGTGTACATTTACAAAAAGTACTTTGTCTTAACCCTAAACACGATTTTTCTAAGGGTTCCCAGATTTTGATTCAATAGAAATAACCGCAGTAATCTTTTTGATTTCTCTATAGACATCAGTCCAAGAAATGTGAAAAAGTAAGCTGAGAGTGATACTTTCTCACTATCAAATGATTGACAAAGTAAGTGAGTTTAATCATGAAAGAAGGGGGAGCAAATTGAAGAGAGGAAGAGCAGTGGGAGAACATGTAACAAGGAGGATAGGAGTCATCTAATTCCACTTTAGATGTCTACAATGCAGTCTGAGTTCTCATCTTTCCAGTGACTGACAAATAGAAAAGCTGGATACTACCCTCCTACTATCCACACAACATATTTTGACACAAGTGGAGGTGTGATTTCATCACTCAGCTCATTATAGGATGCTGTGTAGAGCACTGTCCTGTCTTCTTCAATCCCATGTTGCAACCCACATCTTTAATCTGTATGACAGTTCATTCCCCTTATCATTGTGCATCCTGACCCTTTCACTAGTGTAGAAACTCCATATTTACCCTAGCTTTACAGTCTGGCTCTTTTTACTAGAAAACCCTTCCAACTTTACACAGTAACTGCCATGTAAACCTTGCTACACAGCAGATGGTAACAGAGTTCCCCTATCTTCTGTTTCAGGCCTTACAGCACTATGCTTACATAGAAACAACCAAGCCTGATTTGTAAAAACATCTTATTTTTCTTTGTATAGTTTTTAAACCACCAGTGATACACAGAGCAAGCAAATAAAAGGCTCTATAGATTGCCTGTCTGGAACACATTGTGTTCAAAGCTCTTGTAATGTTTTCCCTAGCACATAATTCACATTAATAAAGACTGACACCTGCAGTCACACATAATTAGGTCAAATAAAAACATCTATGGGATGATGAAGAATGAATTAGGAAGGTCTCTGCCTCAATCACAATGGCTGGTTAAAGTCACAAGGGCTATAACAAGCTCTCAGTTCCACTCTGCGTTAACAGCAATCCAGAAAATGTTGTCCAGGCCCTTTATCATACTCTAAACTAAAGAGAACGTTCCCCCCAGCCCCATCCAAAAAAAACCACAACAAAGAACCCAACAAAAAAACAAAACAAACTGAAAAAGAACAGAAGAGAAAGGGACAAGTGTTTGTTTGCTCTTACCAGCAATTGAAATGCTATTTTGACAGTGTTGCTCACTGGGTGAGTGAATAAGGACCATGTTGGACTTTCAACCAGGCTGTGTCATCTATATGAGCCCTCAAATACATTTCTGTTGCTGATTCTCAAGTATATAGCATGGTGCTAAGCAAATCACGCTACTGAATATTCTTAAAGTTACAGAAGAGACTAAGCTATAAGTTTGCTATTGCCCTCCTTTAAGTTTAGATCTGATTTAGATCTAAATCACTGGGTCACAATCATTTATTCCTACACAACTCCTCAAAAGGCGATGGATTTTCTCTCTGAAGTGGGAACACTGCCAAGGAGTAACATTTCCAACAGCCATTCATTTCCAGACCACAACCAAATATGTCTACATGATATGTTGAGGGCAAACCGTCAAGACTAAATCTGAGAGTCATTCAGATCAGTCTGTCGGTGTGAACTCAGTGGAAGATACCCTGCAGATCATTCAGGAGCCTACATTTTCTCTTATATTTGCTTGATCAGCATACCTGCGGACACATGGACAAGGGCACCAGGAAGCTATTGTGTACACAGTAAATGAGTGGAAGGCAGAACATACCGTGCTTTCCAGTATTGATCTTACACAGCATATAGACAAAACTGTCTTGTTTAATCGCCACAAAGCCTCTTTGTTTGACAGGTAGTTGCCTGATATTCATTTCATACCTGTTCTCAAGCTTCAGAGAGTTTTCTGGTTACTGACAGGCTGTGTAGAGTGAGTACCTCTTTTAATATGCCTTACCTTTGGCAAAGATTGCACACCTTTAGGAAGTTCCTGCTTAGAAATGTTATCCCGATTATCTCAGAATTTACAGCTTCTCAAGACAAGGAATGTCACTCTGGAAATGATGGTACCTTTCAAGAATTGCAAAATCTTGCAGTGCACAAAGTATCCTCTTCATTCCTTTTCCTCTCTGCTGGAACTGCTCCTGAAGATGTGGAGTAGAGTTTTGAATGGAATCTACATCACCCCTTCTGAGAAGACCATCAGACAATAGAGTGTGTTAAATTTGCATCATCTGAAGTAGGGTTCATGTGACTGAACACACATAGCTCTTTATCTACATCTGAGCTACTCGTTCTGGCTCCTTTATAGTCAACAGGAAGTAAGAGAGACATCCCTAGATCCCAAGACATTTCAGAGATTTGCATTAACAGAAGCTGAATCCTAATATAATAAAGTCTGTCTCCTTTGATACTAGAAACTATATGTCAGTTCTAAAGCATGAGATCCTCCCAAAAAGAGTTCCAGGAGCCAGCCCCTGACAAAAGCCTCTCAGTGTAAAAAATACTTTATTTTTTTACTTAAAATATTAAATACATGATACAATGAGCATATAAAGAATGATGCAATACGATAGTACATTAAAAATTCATATTTTCAGTAATATGAAACTCATTAGCAATAATTATGACAATAGTAACTAAGGCAGGAAAAACAAATTAAAAGGAGAGAATAAAAGTTTGAATTAAAAATGTACATTTACCCAACATATCATTATTAGGTAGTTAACATATTGTGGATGAATCTTACCTAATTTGCCTAAGTTTTGTTGTGTATTAACTCCAGCCAGCAACGAAACCCCACACAGCTGCTTGCTCACTGCTCCCCTGATGGGATGTGGGTGAGAATAAGGAAAGTGTGAAAACTCGTAGGTTGAGAGAAAGACAGTTTCATAGAGAAAGCAAAAGCCATGTGCCCAAGCAAAGCAAAACAAGGAATTCATTCAGCACTTCCCATGGTCAGGCAGGTGTTCAGCCGTCTTCAGGACAGCAGGGCTATATCACTGGTAAATGGTTAATAGGGAAGACAAACATCACTCCAAACATCGCTTGCTTTTTTCTTCCCCCAGCTGTATATGCTGACCATGACACCATATGGTATGGAATATCCCTTTGGACAGTTGGTATCAGCTGTCCTGTCTGTGTCCCCTCCCAACCTCTTGTGCACCCGCAACCTGCTCGCTGGTGAGGTGCGGTGAGAGGCAGAAAAGGCCTTGACTCTGTGCAAGCACTGCTCAGCAACAGCTAAAACATCCCTGGGCTATCAACACCATTTCCAGCACGAATCCAAAACACAGCCCCATACCAGCTACTGTGAAGAAAATCAACTCTATACAAGCCAAAACCAGCACGGTTTAAAGATAAAAACTTCAAAGATGATCTTGGGAGAGTCTGCAGATGGAAACCGCATCATGAGCACTGATTCAGTAGTGAAGAAGTACTGCTGCAAAGCATAATTTTTCTTTTATTAATTAAACTCTCATATAAAATCAGCTTTATATATATTTATATAATAAGATATTATTAATACTAGGTTATATTAGTCTATGTGAGGTAGATGAGTGAATCCACTGGTAATACAAAACTGTCTCACTCACATGAGCTAAATGTTAAAAAGCCCATTTGTGAATGAGCTGGTTTCTATTTTTGCCCATAGGAAGCTCCAACAGTGTGTGAACTGTTGGGGTGTGAACATTCTCACCCATGTTTTCTGGTCATCCAATTTCCTGTATAAAAATTTTATCCCTGTAGTATTAAAGAGCTACTTATATTATTAACCTGGAGTATTTAATAAACTAAGGTCCAATATATCAATTAAGATTTATTGGTGGATCTGCAGAAGTCTCCAGAGGCCACACCTCATATCTGCTCTCTCTTTCTGTAATGCTTCTGAATCCAAGCACAGAGCCACAGCCCTGAGGGCTCTTGAGGTGGTTGAATGGGGAAAGAAATACAAAAGAATGCCATATCATATCAAAATTTGCAGTTCAGTCTCTCATTTTAACATCAGTTATATACATGATCTTGAACATTATTTATTTTTCATCTCAGGTCTGAACCCCTGTGGATAATTTCAACTACCTTATTCTTGTACTCCAATACTGGCCCAAAATACATTTGCTTCAGCAGGGGCTTTTCAGCTGACTTTCAAGTAAGCTTCAGATCAGGTCCTTAGTAAATATGGGTCAAATACAGGGGAAAACAGTTTTCTAGGGCATTCTCTGTCTGGATTCTCCATTTATCATTACATTTTATAATCATAGCCTTTTCCGCTTTTCTCTCAGAAATTGCTTCAGATCAGTCGAAAGACCTTTTTCTCTTGTTAATAAGAACACATTTAAAATATCTCTTACAATCTGGCCTGCTGTTAGCAGCTGCAAAATATGCTATTACATTATGCATGATTCTTGACTGTTCAGAGTATGAAAAAAACCACCTTACTAGAGTCTATTAATGATTTTAATGTTATGCTAAATGTTTGCATTTTATTATTTCTGATAAATATGGCAATTGAGTGATATTTACACATTCATAATACATGTTGTTAATAAGGATGCCTATTTGGTATTAATAAAGTCAAACAGAAATTAATTTACTAATATTTTTTCTCTTT
>JANHGB010042654.1:0-48452 GCA_026283785.1 Coracopsis vasa
CCAGTGCAGATCACAGCTGAACTCGGATGCTCAGCTTGTGGCCTGATGTAACAGACTTACACAGAGAAATAAGGCTGCCATTTATGCTCCTGTGTGAGATCTCATGACCCTTGGAGCGTAGGTGCAGCTCAGGAGGCTGACTCTAAAGCCTAAAAGGGACAGACTCCTCTCTGGATTTTTCACATGTACCTGCTGATTTCCTTGTCCTTTTTGGTTGATGGGCACATTGCATCCCCTCAGTGTATCTGAGATTTCCACTTGAAGCCTGCATGTCACTTTGAACCGCAGGATCACAGAGTGGTTTGGGTTGGAAGGGACCTTAAATATCTATGATACTATTTTCTAGTTCCAACCCACTTGCCTTCCACTAGACTAGGTTGCTCAAAGCCCCATCCAACCTGGCCTTGAACACTTCCAGAGATGGGCCATCCACAGCCTCTCTGGGCATCCTGTCTCACTATGCTCACAGTGAAGAATTTCTTCCCAATACTGAATCTAAATCTACCCTCTTTCAGTTCAAAGCCATTGCCCTGTGACGTATCCTTTGTTGTATGCCCCCCTTAGGTTCTGGAAGCTGCTGTAAGGTCTCTTGGGAGCCTTCTCTTCTCCAGGCTGAACAAACCCAACTCTCTCAGCCTATCTCTGTAGGAGAGGTGCTCCAGCTCTCTGATCATCTTTGCGACCCTCTCTAGACTCACTCCAACAAGTCAAATTCGACTTCTCATCAACCAACACCCTCAAGTCCTTCTCCTCAGGGCTGCTCTCAATCCAGTCTTTGCCCAGCCAGTGTTTGTCCTTGGGGTTGTCCCAGCCTATGTGCAGGACCTTGCACTTGGCCATCTTGAACTTGATCAGGATTGTGCTGGCCCACCTCTCAAACCTGTCCAGGTCCCTCTGGATGGCATCCCTGCTCTCCAGTATGTCGTCTGCACCACACAACTTGGTGTCATCAGCAGCCTTGCTGAAGGCTCACTTAATCCCACTGTTCATGCTGCCAACAAAGATGTTGAACAGTACTGGTCCCAACACCGACCACTGACGGATACCACTGAGCACTGGTCTCCATTTGGACAAAGGGCAGCTCTCAAGAGTGTGATCAGCCTACCAGATCTTTGCTTAAAGATCTTCAAGAATGGACCTAGTGGCTCTCAGGGTGACAAACCCCACCAGCACCCAGAAACATTTGTGGAAGAGTCTTGTCCTGTTCGCAGTAGGGAACAACTGCATAGCTGCCTTTGAATTTGAAGGCTTTCCATTCCTCTTTTGACAAATATAAACCACCTGCTATTTGCTGAATTGAGGTTGTGCCTGTGTCTGCCACCATGGTTCAGAAGTTTGCATCTCAAAGAACGTTTGGTTCATTTTGGGTCTATCTGGAGTGCAGAAAGTCTGCGCAGCTGAACTCATTCCAAAGCAGTTCATCAATCCGTAATGTTTTCAAGAAAGTTTTATTTTGCCGCTGTGTCTACTAAAGAGTTTAAGGCTGCCCTGGCAGAGGATCAAAACCTGTGTTATTTGGTACTGCACTGACTTCATAAAGGTTTGCAGCATGGACTCAATTAAGTCTGAAAAATCAAGAAGGTGTGTCTTTCTGGCCTTTACATTAAATGCATACTGTATCTCAAGAATTCTGGAGTTGAATATATGCCATGTTTTAAAGCCAGTATATTTGAAAGCCAACAAAGAAATATACTATGCTAAATATCATATATCTCCTGGAAACAACCTCAGTTATAATTCTATCTTCTCCTGCCATGAGAGATGCTAGTAAGTACTTCCAGTAAAAGAGCATGTAAAGGTGGATCCTAAAAGCAAGGACAAAGAATTGTAGAATGTTATTATATATCATTGAGTAACATTGCAAACCTCTCCGTCTTCATTTCATTGGAACCCTGGCTGAGTGCTGAAAGGCATAATAAAAACAATCAGTATATTCTCATTTTTCTGTGTGAAAAGATGAAGTCATGGCATATGGTCAGCTCACCAGTGCTGTTAATAATAAACCACAGATAATTAAGCACTGATTTATTCCTCTACGTAAGTGAAACAAATTGCTTTAACGGCTTTTGCTGAGGACCATCTAGTCAAATGGATTATGTATAGGAAGTTCAAACTAAAAATTATTAGAGATCATATTTCAGTGTGGTGGAGGTTTATGGTAGAAACAATTAGAAACCTAACAGAATGTGTCCTGTATTCTCTTTGATGGAAAATCAGATATTAATCTGGGGAGAAGTCTAATTCTCAACACAGCTGCTCCCCTTGCTCTGCTGCACCAGATTTAAGCTGGATGAAAACGGAAACATGTTTAAAAAATTGATCATAGCTTATAATAGCAATAATCACCTTGAAATTGGTTGTTACTATAGTTAATGAACAGAGTATTAGAGCATAAAACGCCCTCAGATTCCCTCAGGCTATTAACTAACAAGCTGGTTGTTAACTGCTGGTCAGATAGTGTCTTTATTTGGTAACTGTCTTTCAAAAGCATGGAGCAGATCCTGGGAAGCTGTGAGATGAAGTGGGATGGGGTAATGACAGGGACAGAGTGGGACCTTAGACAGTTCACCTCCATTGCAAGACTCCCCTTTATCCCTATATGTAATCCAGTTCCTCCATCGTTATCTATGCATGTGAAAGCCATGCCCCTGGCTGTGAGCTCCCACCAGAATTCCCTAGCGAGGGAAGGTTTTTCCCCAAGATGAGGCAGGGCAGCCTGTGGTGGGATGTTGGGGGTCTCACACAGGCTCTTTGCAAGCACGTGCTTGGCTGTTCTGAACTGAGAGAGGGCTTCCTTTTTCAGAAATGTGTCCTGGCATTTTGCATTCTCACTGGTAGCACTATGGCTTTGTGGCAACAGAAAGGATGGCACCAAGTTTAAATCCCCAAATAGGATGAAGAAAGGGAATTAATTCCAGTCTTCACCCCTAAGCACATTTAGCCAAGGGTGCAGTCTTTATGCAAAAGCAAGTTCCAGCTTTTTGAAGCTTTTGCTGCTTCTGTGGTTATATTGGGTTTGTCCATTTTGGTTTTGGGTTTTGCCAGTCAAATGCCTTTCTACACTTGGAGGAAAGGCTTCCCATTCATGTACTAACATGATACAAGATAAGCTGGTTTGTGAGCTGATCAGGTGGCTTGTGGCTTGCAGGGGTCACAAAGTCACAAGTCTTTTTTTTTCCTTCAAAGTCTGCAGATCTTGCTGTTGTCTGAATTGAAATCCTCGTTCAGTTCTATGATATCTGTGATATCACACAGTGCAGTTTCTCCAGGAGGCCACCAGATTCAACAGCATCATTTCAGACCTTGAAGTTGCATGTGTCAGATAGCCTCATCTTGCAGAGGGGCACCGTTACTGCTCAGATATCTCCTGATAAAGCTCAGCCAGGTCATGACACGATGCTTGCCAAACTCTTACTGATCTTTGAAACTTCGTAGGAAGAAATTCTTCACTATGAGGGTGGTGCGGCCTTCGCACAGCTTGTACAGAGAAGCTGTGGCTGCCCCATGCCTGGCAGTGTTCAAGGCCAGGTTGGACAGGGCTTGGAGCAACCTGATCTAGTGGGAGGTGTCCCTGCCAATGCCGGGGGGGTTGGTACTGGATGAGCTTTAAGGTCCCTTCCAACCCAAATTATTCCATGATTCTATGATTCTGTGTATGGTTGCAAAAATTACAGGAATGGTTCAGTTTATCATACAAAGCTTTGCATAATCTTTATTCCCTTTTTGTATTGATTACATAGTCCCTTACAAAATCCAGTCTGACATGGAGATACTGCTTTAATTTAGATGCATGTTGCTTTCTGAGCTGTGAAGTAGTAAGGGGCTAATAAAATGATATCACTGGAATTGCCTTTGCAAACCTAAAGATTCGGTTTTGCCCTCTGGGGTTTTCAGGTGTTCATAAATTTATGGTTTACCAGTCAAAGCTGTGGTATCTTTGGAAAACTTAATGTCACAGAGCATTTATGACTAACTTGGTGTCTTGGTCCCAGGAGTCTGAAGTAATAGGAGCGAATTTCACTATTGCACGTGCTACATTTAAGTATTTCTTCTTTCAGCACTGTTGGGGCCCTTATTCCTAGAGAAATAGCTCTTTACCAGAACTAGTTGAAATTTGTGGCAGCAAATTTTTTCCCATGACATGTGACGTGTCCTCGACATTAAAAACACATATGGAAAAAAGTGGGTGATTTTTGATTAAATTTCTGAGTATTTGATGGGAAAGGTTAAAATAAAACAGTTTTTCTTGTCTAATACCTGGGTTATAGCACTAGAGAGGTTTGTTGTGCAGACCACCACAAGCTTTTTATGGGACTTAAAAGCAGTTTATATCATGCTACAGCTTCAAGTATAATTACGCTAGCTCAGAAAATGCTTTGCAGACATAAAATTCCATGTGTCAGCCTATAGTTTCGATGTCTTAGGTGCAAGAAGGACAGGCTGCCTCAGCAAGGTATTTCAACCCCGTGCTCTGAAAGCTGACTCATTTCCAGGTTGCAAATACTCCGTGGTCTGTTGTGACCTTTTAAACTTCCTAATCAAATTGAAGAGAGGCAACTTGCTGAATATAATCTCTGTAGAGTGGAAGACTTAAAATAGCATCTTTTTTCCCCCTTGTTTTTACAGTATTTTGGCAGAAGTTACTATAACTTAATTTTCTATGGCAGCGTCAACCACTCTTTTCTCCTCCTTTACAGGCCCCCTCCTCCTGCAAGGCCTAGAAGCTCACTCAAAGCTCCACAGAAGTGGAAGGCTGGGCCCCATGGCTTGGGGGACTGGTGAGGTTTCTCAACTTGGCCCCACAGCACCCAGTTAGGGGAAAGGTAATAGCACAGGCTGCTGCAGGGAAGCTGGGAGCAGGGACCAGGCAGTTGCTGCCCCATCATGGTGCAGTCCTTGAGCAGGACCATGGGCAGCAGTGAGTGCTGAGCAGACACTGATGGCAGAGAGATGGGGCACAACAATAGGGCAGGGCCAAGGTGAGAGGTGTAGTCAGCCTATCCTTTAGGAGCAAGGTGGCTGGGAATCCCAGATGAGACCCATCAGGGCAATTAAGGGCTCAGCATGATACGCGTTTTCCTTGGTCTCCTCGAGGGAGTTGCCTTTGTATGTAAAAAGAGATCTGCTTTTATGAAGACAAGGAGGAGTTTTATGGGTGTGTTGAAGGTAGCTCTAAAGGGGGCCTACAAGAAATCTGAGAGGGTCTTTAATAAGAGCATATAGTGGGGGTGGCTTGAGGGGAAAGAGGGGAGATTTAGATTAGACATTAGGTGAGAATTCTTCATTAAGAGGGTGGTGGGAGACTGTCACAGGTTGCCCAGAGAACCTGTTGCTGTCTCATCCCTGGAAGTGTCCAAGGTGAGGCTGGATGAAGCAACCTGGTCTAGTGGAAGGTGTCGCTGTCTGTTGTAGGAGAGTTGGAACCAGATGATCTTTTAAGGTTCTTCTGGCTCAGACCATTCTGTTATTCTATGCAGGAGAACCTGTTTCTAGGCAATAATTAGATTTTGATGGTATGTTATTGTCATTAATAGTATCATTTGAGGAAGGTGAGAACAGTATTTCTACCTCTAGGTGTTCTGTTGTGATACATTGTGCATGTGGAGAACTGAAGGTTGGACTGTGCAATCGCCATAGGTGAAAGTAGGACTGTGACCTTCCACCTCTGCTCTGGGTGTCCTCTTTGGGCTGTAAAATAAGGGGTAAGTCTGTCTTCTTCATAACTGGCTTTTACTTTAACAATGGAAATGTCTGTGTTAAGTGAAATGATGTGGGTTTTTTGAAGTCGGGGTTTTCTTGGCTCAATGGGATAAAAATTAAACCCATTCAAATTCACTTCAGCTTGTACTGAAGGGTTTTTTCTTTCCCTTTTTTTTTCCTTCCTTAGTTTTCATTCAGCTGCCAAATTGAAAATAAATGATTCACACAGTGCTACCTGACAGTTTGTTGGAGAAATAGTCTCCTGAAAAATGTACAAGCTTCTTTTGTAAAAGATCTGTGGTTTCCTCTATGGAAGACAAAATGCTTCATCCAGAATTGAATGAAACCTGTAGAAGGATTGCAGTAATTTAATAGGTTTTATCCCAAATCCTGTAACATTTTCTCTGTAGGTACAGCTACTCAACACTACCTAATGAGCTCACTGTGCTGATCTAAATGCCATTGAAAGTATAATGATGTTGTTAAAATGTAAACAGGATTTTCTGTTACTGTATGATAAATTACCTGAAACTTTACAACTAAATGGGTTATTCTGTTTCTGCTGGGTTGTGCTTGATGTGCTCTACTTTGCTGTTAGAGAAAACCAAGTGTGCTATCACAAGTGAATTGTGAGCACAGAGCAAGGCTTTTGGGGCTTTGGTTTGTTTTCCTCTTTGTTTAAGATTATTGTTGTTAATATTGAACAGAGCTGTTGCAGTTAAAACTGAGAGCTGTGTCCAGCAGCCAAAGAGCAGAAAACCACTCTCCTCTGATGGAGGATACTTACCAAACTTCCATCAAAACCAAAGTGGAAGCCCATCTAAGCCAGCTGATTTTTCTGGTTATCCTATTTTGATCCAGAGAACAAAACAAGCGCATGAAGCAGCTACAAAAAAAAAGAAGAAAGCACATATGGAAAAATAACTTTCAGGGTTGGATTTTACTTCCAGTATTAATTTTGAGTAAAAAATCCCTCTGCTAATAGTTTTATTTCAGTAAGGCTGTAACCAAAGTATACTTTGGTGTGAATGAGGTGAGTTGATCTCGCCTCCAACCAGCCTGCAGATAAACTTGATTTTGGTATAGGCCCCCAACCCTAAAGGTAAGTACCATAGAGGGATTTTTCTGGTGGTGTTGAAAACTCAAGAAATACCTTTTGTTTCTCCTGCCTCTTTTACTATAACTGTGAAGAAAATTATTTGCAATCTAGCAGTTATTACATCTTTTCTTCCCCACAAGTGTAATGAACTGGCATTTTACTGCTTAGCTCTGTTTCCTCTACTAATGGTCTGCAAGGAGTTATTTTCCTGAAAGGTTACTGAAACCTTGAGAGAGGAAAAACCAAACTTGAGCAACTGTATTTACTGATTTGCTTACTGTAAAGGTGTTGCCCTTAGTCACATTATTAAGGAAGCGGCTTTCTGGGAAGAACTGGTAGCGTAAGAAATTACATCATGAACCAGAAAGGAAATTTAGGAATTGGAGTAGAGACACCAGGGGCTACAGCTGGTGGGATGAAGATATGAAAGCTGGGATAAGTTTAAGTATCTCTAAGCTACACAGAGTAGAATTGGGAGAGAAAAAGACAAAAAAGCAGCTTAATGTGAATGTGATTTCCAGAAACAGCTTTTCCCCCATGAAGTTTAAAACTTTCTTGATTCTGTGTGAAATGAATCTTAAGTACAGTGGAAGAATGGTAGGCCTGTGCCAGATTTTTCTGAATCTCTGAAGAGGTCCTCAGAGTGAGGCTTTTGGAGGTCAGTTAGGTAACAAAATAAGGACAGGACTTCCAAAAGGGAAAAGAATAGACTTTTACATAAACTTCAGCATGTAGTAAGCTCACTTTAGCCAAACAGAGGTGACAAGCAGTTGTTGGTTTCTTCTTTGGCCTTTACTGCAATTGTTCTGCATTCTGGCTTAGACAAAAGCCTGATTCCCTCTTCAGCTCTGTTTTGGGAAAACAAGAAATTGAATGAAATCCCAATGTTGAGTCCTATTACACGTTTGCTGTTCAAGAACCCTGATGTTAGCAATGCTCTTTTCAAGCTGCTTTGTGAGTATTTTTCTTCCCCAGTCACTTTCTTCTTTTTCTTGGGTCTGTTTCCAACTGAGCTTCAGTGTGTTTTCACTGGAGTTTTTGGCCAAGTACCACTCATACTTACTCAGCCCTCACAGTAGCAGAGTTTAACTTCCACTTCTTGTGTTGCCCATTGTACAGTATGTGGCCTATCCACATGTTCTCTTAAGAGACCTACCTCTGTGTGTGTCTGTTCATCCAAGCAGTGTGTCATAATTCAGTATACACCATTGAGTGGTTGTAGCTCATGGTAGCAAAGCAAACCGGTTGTGTGTGTTTTTGTGTGTAAGTACAGACTTTATTAAAACTAGCTGCTTTAGAAAACCTGCAGATTCATATTATATTAAACTCTTACAGTAACTGGTCTCCTGGAACAGTACATTTGTTCTTCTAATGGGGTTCAGATTTGTACTTTATATTAAAGTTCTGCTTGTAAATAGTTTATAAAAAGTTAATTATTAAGAAGTGCCACAGGTATAAACAGCTTGGCCTGAAGCAAAGACTCTACACAGATCTCTAAGGACTAAGTAACTATTTGTTTAGATACACCTCACACTTGGGTGGCTTACCTTTGTGTTTTGGAGTTACTTGCATCTCTGTCTCTACCTTCTACCCCTCTTAACAAAAGTGGCATGTTACTCTATTGCCATAAGGAAAAAAATTGGTCCAGGTAGACAACAGAAATGGAACACATCTTACATCTTTAAAAAAATTACTTATTACTTCTGTTAATTGTATTATCAAGTGAAACTAAACTCTGTGCTTAACTAATCTTGACTTTCTCACCTGATTCTTATATCTGTTAATTCAACATAACATTTCATATGGCTTGAATTTGCATGTCATACACATTGTAATGGTTGAACACCTTTATGGATGTGGGCTTTCGGGGGTCATCAGGAGAGGAAACCTGCTCAGTAGATCTGCTTGTTGAAGTGTGCTTCTTTCCTGTGTGTTGTCACTGCTTCATGGATTTCGAAGGGGGGACTCCTTATGTAAGAAGTCAGAAGCAGCTGCCTCAGATTATGTATCTGCACCTTGCCTGGTCCAGGACTGGACATGGAGACCAGAAAATGCTAGTGTGGCTCGTGCACTTGGTGTAATTACGTGTTTGGCTGACAAATGGGGAAGTTTCACTACTCCCTCAGACAGTAATTGTCTTCAATCTCCATGTTTTAAAGTCTTAACTAATGATCCCTAAGATGGACTTCTCCCCAACCTCATTAACTAATTAAACAATTCAAAATAAAGAGTTATTCAGGCTGCAAAATATTGCTGAGAGGGCCTTTAGTGCAAACATTAGCATTTCTGCAGAATCCATAACCATTAGAAAACAGAAGCATGATGCCCTAGACAGTCCTGTCTTTATCATTTCAATATGCTCTGCTATTGCACATTAGCACTTTTTATACAGCTCCTCTCCTGAGTGTGCAGGTCTCTGTGCCCCCCTGGACATCTCGTGTTGCTGCTTGCGTCTGTGCTTTTCTCAGTGTCAAGTTCTGCAGTGAGGAGTGTGAGAAAAGCAGCAGTAGCATCGCTGGAGGGGTCTTGTTGATTTGCTGCAGTTTTTCTGCAGCTTGTTTACAAGTATGTGATGCTTCAGATTTTAAAGGGGAAATTTTGTTGTTCCTCTCACTTACACCAAGAGTAGGAAAATACTTTGAGTAAGAACGCTGCGTACTTCTCTCTCTGAGCAAAACAGCTTCTTGTAGACCGAAAAGCTACTAGAGAGAGATGGTGAGGAAATAATATCATGAACAAAATATTACTATTCTCACGAGAAAATTTGAGGGAAGGGAATGTATTTTTGGGGAGGTTGTCTGATAGGGTATATTATGTTGCATATTGTTTCCTAGACTCTGCTGAATATCTGACAGCACTGAGAACATGGTTGAAGTTACTAATGGTACACAGTGTTTCGCCAATGTTGTAGGGAGGAGCTGATTCAAATCTTTCAGATGAACTAAATACAAAGTGCAGTTCACACACAAGTACTGTGGTTTTTACCCTCCTGAGACCTGGCAAAAGCTCTTCAGTAATTTTTTCAGTTGGTGCCAGACACCACTAAAGAATAATCCTGAGTGATTTAGATGAGTTTGGAGCAGGTAAGGCCAAAGTTTGAACAACTGACATGGATAGATAAACATGGAAAAAATGAGCTGACTTGTGAAACATCAAACTGGGGGAGTTGTCACCATTTGCTTTGTTCAGACTGACTCCATCTTTGGAAAACTGCCACCATCCAGCATCCTTGGGGAGCACAACAAGTTTAAGGCAACATTCAAGAAGTAGTCACTTAAAGCACTGAAATGGTTGTCTTAAGGGAGGTACATCATGCTTTGCAGTATTGTCTGTGGATCTGTGCCTGCTCTTGCTTATTAGGACTGCTGAAAGCATGGGCCAACCCTGCTCCTTATTAGAGGCAAGAATGAAACAGATCCTGATTTGATCAGTGGGCTGAGGGAAGGAGAACTGGTCTACCCCAGCCCCCTGCCTACACAGACCTGCACAGATGCTCTGCCTGTGTGTTGTCCTTTCCTGCACACGTGCCTGACAGCGCCTGCAGGAGTTGCAGCCCTGGCTGTGGCCGTTTTCCTACCAGTTTCTCTTTCAACACAACCTGTTTCAGGGTTTCTTAAATTTATCTTAAAGCTGCAGAGCTGAAATCATAAGCTTCAAACAATAGGTCACTTTTTATTTATGTGCACTTTACGAGCGTGCTATTATAGGATGTAATAGCTCTTTGGATGTTAACTTTTTATTTATGCTTAGCTTTGATGTAGCCATATGCAAAACATTGGAAATGCAGTTGGGGAAACAGAAAGGGCAAGTGAAAAATAGCTGTAAGCCTAAGCTAGGGTCTTGGATATAAAATGCCATTTTAAGGAGCGGTAACTGTTGTAGGTGTTCTCCCTGTTGAAGGGTCTCTAGAGAAATTGTGAACAAAATTAGTGCAGCCAAATGCGCCACCATTCCTGTAATTCAGTGATCATAACTATTTTTCATGAAAGTGGAACTTCTTTGTGCTTTAATGTGACAAACTCCTTTTTAGGAAGGAAAGGGGACTTTCAGTACTTTTCACTGGTTTTGTCACCATCTTTTCTTCGTTGAAAATCTGCATGAAATACTGACCAAGGGGAAATGGCTTTAAGCTGAAAGAAGGTAGGTATAGATTAGGTATTAGGAAGAAATTCTTCACTGTGAGACATTGGAACAGGTTGCCCAGAGAAGCTGTGGCTGCCCCATCCCTGTCAGTTTTCAAGGCCAGGTTGGACAGAGCTTGGAGCAACCTGCTCTAGTGGACCATGGCAGGGGGGTTGGAACTAGGTGATCTTTGTGGCCCATTACAACCCAAACCATTCTGTGCTTCTCTGATTAGACTGTTCAGTGCCACTAAATGATCATAACTAAGAAAAGAATGATCGTACTGAGTCAGACCCACAGGTTCATGTAATCGTGCATTCACTGTTGGGCGTTGGCAGACAATTAGGAAGAAGTATAAGAAGCCAGTATAAATCTTGAACTGTGTGTTCCATGCAAAGTCAATTCAGACTTCACAGAACTCACAGCTTTGTTTTGAGCAAATGTATCTTTTAAAAACAGTATTATTGTTAAAGGGAGATACTAAGAAGTATGTTGAGGGCAGCAGATCACAAAGGCTGTTGTATTACCAGAGTCAACACCAAAGCTGGGGTCAGATTTTTAGTGCTGTAAATCCTAGTGGTTCCACTGGAGACAGCAATGTTGATCCGCTTGGGTCAAGGATGTAGCCTGTAACTTTTATGCCTTTAAAGCTTATCTGCGTTTTCTGTTGCTCCTTGGTGGATTTTATTGCGGTGTTTTGGTAATTACATGGATCTTTAGGGTAGGCTCCCATCTGATAAGCCTTTGTAACAGGTTTTGAACTCTGTGTTGCCCTGTAGCCGTTCTCATGAGGCAGTGAAGTCCATGCATACTAATGAACAATGGAGGGACATAAACCCTCAAGAAGAAAATAAATTACTCTTTTGTATTGTTCTTTGAACTCTGTCTCAACTTCTCATCCCTTTACTCATAGCAAAGATTGTGTGTGCAGTGAAACCTATTTGTTGCCTTACAGTCTGTACCCCCATCTGGGCAATGCGATGGGGAGAGTTTCAGTCTCCCAGACTGCCAGATCATTTCACTGTGATGTTCACAGTGCCCCTTACTTCCTAGCTACAAACTGTCAAGTAGAACTCATTTTCCATCAATAGAGAGCTCAGCAAATTAGGGGAGCATCAAAATCAGTGGTGGAAGAGGCTTACTGAAAACCATCTTCTCTTCTGCTTGCAGATGCAGGGCTGTACCATACTGTAATTTTTGTGGTTTTCACCCTTTGTCTAGGTAGTTTCAGAAAGACTCAATCAATAGCGCTCAGCCATTTCCCTGGGGAGATAATTCCGCAGTCAAATATACCCACTTTTGCTAAATGTTTCCAGATAGCCATTTCTTCCACCCACCCCGTGCTCAGTTTCATCCTATCACTTCTGGTTAGTTATACTTCCTTGAGCCAGTTGATTCAAAATCTTTTCCATTCATGGGGAAAAACCCTCTCTTTTTTGGGAGGAAGAATCTAAGGCTTAAGATGAAACTTCTCCATTTCCATTGTCTAAGGAAATTCCTTGCTTGCCCTCTCTTTTCTGGCAACTGTTAATAACTGGAGGTGCTTCACACAAACACCCTAAATAATCTGCTGGTTATTATAAGTATTATATTCTACTATAGCATTAAGTAGTTATGGAGTAATGTTGAGTACAGCCTGGAAGGTACTGTAACATGGCTTCACCTTATCCTTTTGTCAGATTAAGTTCAATCTCTCAGTCCTGCAACAGAAGCCCTTGGATACCAGCTCTATTTCATTGGCCAGTGATTATTGTTTTGTGGGGATTTTTCTTGAGAGCACTCTAGCAAATGCACTCGAGTCTCTGTACAACATGAAAGTGAGCTCAGTTGTACCCCTTCAACAAAATCCAGAGGGGTTTGTCCTGTGCCAGGGACAGTTTGCTGTGCTGGGTGGCAATTGTTTTTCTGAACACAGATATTTCAGTCTAAGATTAATGGAGCTTGCTAAGCACTGAAATGTACGGAGAAGGCAACTATGATTTCAGATTTGGGTTGTAGCTGGAGGTGATTGGATGCTGTAATTTTTGTTCACTTTTCTAGGCAACCACAATTTAATAAATCTGCTGCTGTCCTTGAAGTTGAATGAAGTCTCCTGAAGCAGGAGGTGCTTGGTCCCATACTGATGCCTGTCTCATTCAAAGTTGGTTTTAATTCTTTATTCATTAGACTGGTGTCAGAGTATCTGGAAAGGCGTGATTCTGTGATTCAGAAAGGCTTAGCTCTGTTCTGTAGTGCTGTATCTGGCCTTCTGTGTGATGTGTTGCACAGGCACAATTTCAAGCTGAAGATAAAAACAGAGTGTGTACTTACGTTTTTCTCATCCACGTAGTGTCTAAGCATCATGACTACCTAGGTGAAGAGCTGCTTTGGGAAAGCAATAGTGGGATGAAGAACAACAGGGTACATGTAGCTGTTGGGCAAGAATGTGGTGGTGTTGTGTTGACTCATTCAAGCACAAGCCTTACCCTGAAAGCAGATGTCTAGGGCCGATAAGCACATGAGCAAGACATGCTATACTGGCCAGTGTCGTCTATCCCCTGCTCATCCTTGATGTCTCCTGTGCTAGCCTTTGCCAGCTAGCTCTGTGTGGATGTCCTCCAGCCCTGGCACTCCTAAACGCCTGCTGCTGGCTCCCTGAGGTGGGGCTGTATGCTTAGATCCCACAATCTGGAACTGGGCTGTGCAGGTAACATTACCATTCTCTCACTTGCTTTGAGCATCTGGCTTCAGCTTGAGCTGGCTATAGCATAGTTTCTGGCATTAGGAAGTTTTGCAGACTCCAGGTGCTGGAAGCTTTGAAGGTTCTGGCTGGGAAACGAAGGGTTTGGGTATCTTTGAGGTGGCGTAGCAGCTGTGCAGTGGCTTTGTGAGAATCAGTGTGGGAATAAATCATGTAAATGGAGTAGATTAAGTGATCAGGTTTTAGGTGCAACTCCCTGCAAATAGGTGTTGTGCTTTGACTAAACAGTGGTAAGGAATTGCTTCCACCTTTTTGCGCCATATGCTTTTTGTAGAGGGTGATTTGAACCTACCAGCTCTGACTTTACTCAGACTGTACTGACAAGAGTATTGAGGTCTTTCTTTTATTCTCTTCTAGTTTAGCTCTGCTTTCTCCTTTCTGTGGTTTTCCCTTATAATGTAAGAGTCAGTAGAAATGATCTTCCAGAGGAAGACTATGTCCTAGAAGATACACTTTCTATATTTAATCATCCTTGGAGCTTTTATTTTGCTAAAGGCCTAAAGTGACAGCCTTTAGAGAATGATTATATGAAACACCATGTGTGAGCAAAGTGTGAAATGTCTCCAGTACCAACCAAAGCTATAGATATTTTTATTAAATATTAATGCCATGCATTTATAAAGGGTTTGCCAAACAGATGTTAAGCTGGTCTTTGTGGTAATTTAATTGATAAAAATGGCAGGAAATGTTCCTTGCTCAATGTCAGGCTTTACATGACATTTTAAACTAAAAATATAAAATGGAGAGAAAGAGAGAAATAATTAATAATCAGTTTCCATTCATGACTATCTGTTAATATTTCCCTTCAGAGGATTTAATGTTTCTCCTGAATGTTTTTCTTGGAGGCCGATACGAATCTGAGCTAACTTAGACTCTGTGCAAATTCTTCCACAGGGCCTCTGTCTGGAGTCTGGCCCACTCCTGCTAATGCAATTCTTACTTTTCTATTTGTGAAAAGATGATGATGGTGATAGTAAAAGCAAACCTTAAATTATTCTGAAGGCTCTGGCTATGTGGGGCTCTGAAAATATCTGTGGATAGAGCCCTTCTTTCCTCCTCAGAGCATTTCTCAATGCTTAAATGTCACAGCGGGATCTTCCTGTACAAAAATCATAGATTGATTAAACTTACTGACATTATGCTTCTGCAAAGTGCAATGTCTTAACAAGATTTAGCATCATAAAGCATTTGATTATATACAAGTCATCGAGCAAAAATAAATAAGAAAAATAACAAAACAAAAAGGCAATTGAAATGTCTGTTGGTCAGGTGCAACATAATGATCCCATTCATGAAATATGACGGAAGGCCCCCTCCTCACAAGTATGACATTATTTACATGGAAAAAGTGCGGTCACACTTCTACCTTGTGTGTGTTGTTTTAAATTTATGAAACTCTGTATTTTTTATCCCCAGACGTAAGTGGGCTCGTCTCGGTTATGGTCCCCAGAGACAACGTCTGCCCCCTGGCCTGTGGGCAGCTGATCGCTGTGCTGAAAGTGACCAGTTCTAGCTCCAACAGAAAAAGGAAAATATAGATCATCATAAATCAAAGCATGGTAAGGCTGGGATGAAATGAAAAATCACCAGCTCGGTTTGTGGGTTTGACCTGCCTGCTTATAATGGCACAGGCTTCCCATCAGCCCTGGGAACTTCTGTAGGCACTTCTGAAATAGGTTACATATGTGCTAAAGCCCCAGAATTATGCTCTTCACCTGCTCCACCCTATACTGTGCCCCTGCCACAAAGGAGGTATGGCAGACTCTTTTGATTCATTGAATGCATCTGAGAGAGTCCTGCTTAAGGCATAGAAGGTGTGTGTACAGACTGACTACGGGATATTGAAGATTTGGATCCACTGCTTTGTGTGGACATGTGCATGTTTGTCTACAAGGAGGGAAAATGGAGAGGGGGATGCCATTTTGCAGTCTGCTTGCATGCAACTACTTACCACTGATGCAGGAATGCAGCATATGTTGACTGCCAATACTGCGCTTAATAAGATCTGTACCAAACCCAGATGTTATATAGAGGGCTCAGTATGTTATGCATGCAGCACAAAAACACGGAGTTTCCCATATTTCTTGTTGAATAAACTCAAAACATCATTTTCTTGCGGTACATGTGCTCAGAGATAAAATACTGGTTTTCTTCCAGTGCTGTATGCAAGAGAGTTTATTTTACATGCTCTGAATGGTGTTAAGTTTTCAGTGAATTGTCCCACTAGATGGATTTGAAATCAATATGACTGGTTGACAGGATGCGAAAGCTATTTATCAGTGTTGGAAGCAGGCCTGAGGCCTGATCAAACTATTTCTGTATTATTGTTTTGAAAGAAGGCTTAATACTTATTTGACGTTGCTTGCTGTCCACTTACCTATTTTTCCACTCAGTTGACAAGTCAGCAGAGTGCTGAGCAATATGACTGACAGACATGAAAATAATGATGAAATGCTGCCCAAATACCCAGTGTTCTGTTAAGTAGCAATTGACAGAATTATTCCCCAAACTCTGCAACGAGCTTTGAGTTTCTCCATCGTGCCTGGCATCTTTCCAGCTTCTCTCATGCTTATTTAGTACCACTTGGCCACATTCATTGCAATGTCTGCAAAAAACAGCTCTCCAAGAGACTGCAACACAATGGGAATGTTTTGTATTCTGTAGGAGTCTAATGCCATAAAGAAACACAAAACCAGGGAAGGGGCAGGCAGAGCTGCTGTGTTGCAGATATCTAGTCACCTTTTTGGAGGTCAAAGATTCATCTTGTAGTTTGGATCTCGGATTTCGGAAGTAATCAGCAGATGTTTTCTCAGCAGGCTTCTGCCCAAGATCCTGGCTGTAAGTCATGTGCCTAGTGCTGAATCAGCAACCCTTGATTCCATGATGTCGTAGCTTAAATGGGCTTAAACCCCCCCAAACTTTCAGGAAAGGGGTTCATCACTGTATCTTCTAACCCCATTTTACAAGCACCTAGAATTAGAGGTTCTGCTGTCTCTGAAGCTGAGCTCTTCCTTTTATCAGTCATATTAGTAGCAGGTAGAATTCCACACTTTACACTTCACATGGCTTGCCACTTTTCTTCTGAGGTTTTCCTGTCAGAGTGAAAATGGCTTTGAGTATGCAACACTTTCTGGGTTTTGATGCAAAGATTGGAGTACTGGGGATTCATGGGCAGGAGGTAGAAATGGGGAAACCTTTGATGCTTGACTTCCTTTTCCCCATGTCTTCTTTTTATGAACTATAACAAACTCCTGGAGGTTTTTCAGGAAACATAGGCCATCTGCATCTTGCTTGACCTTGTCATTCATTGTATAAGGAGGAGTTCTCACTATATAAAAAGGAGTTTGGGCCCTGTGTCCAGCCATCAGTCTCTTGTCAGGTATGGCTTCCCAGAAGGATGAAATCTAGTATCAGTTGATTTTTGTGTTGGTGTTTTTTCTGATAGGGAAACATATGGTGCATTTCACTGCTCAGAGTTTATATTCCCCATACGATGGGCACACAGCTCCCATTAACTTTAATGAGACTTACATGCACAAGGGGGGCATATAGGCCACATCATGAAGCTCTGGGTTTTTACTGTTTTGTGTTACAAGCTGTGATAAATTAATATGTATCTGTACTGCTTGCTTCAGTCTGCCAGTTCCAGTGTATTTTGCCATAGTCATTTTGATTGTTAACTGTACTGTACGTTTTGCTTAGGAGGCTGTCTGGTGGCAAAGACAGGCCAAGCTGCTTGGCCAGAGGCTTAAATCTGACTCAGAAAATGAAGTGAGGTGTTGAAAAGTACTCAGAGGACACCGTGTGCAACCGGAAAGACTGTGCACTATGGAAATTGGAGGGGACAGATCGCAGCTGGTATTTCTTGCCCAGGTTCAGGACTCGTCCTTTGTTTCTGAGCAAAACGTATTGCTAAGATCTTACTTTTCAACAAATCCTGAAGGGTTAAACTCTAAACCAAGGCATCTGACAAGATTATTGCTCTGTGGAGCACATATATACGCTACTGGGGATTTGACAGTGTGCTCCTAGCTTATAATAGGTCAGCTGTAGATCCAGCATCTCAAAATAAGGGTCTTAAACAATGAGTGCCTGTGCCAGGGAGGTCAGGCTGACAGTGCCTGAACCTTGCTTGGGTTCAAGAGACCTGACCAGACATGGGGAATCCAGAGCCCAGGACTGGCAGCACAGGCTGGTGTCTGATTACAATAGATAGTTGAGACTGTAAAACAAGCCTTTGCAAACACAAACAACAAGCTGCTTTAGAGTGCAGAATGCATGTAAACCAATGGTAAGTATGTATTACGTGTCCCATCTTTTGTGCTAATTTCACAAAGAATACATTCATTCCAGCCTCTCAGAGCATTAGTCCAAGCAGTAATGCCTCGTGCACATGAGCTCTGGACATCTGCAGCTTGGTCCCAAGGCAGGATACAAAAGCCCAAACAGGATTTGCATTTCTGCTGCTATCTATGGTACAACCAGCGGTAAGGCTTTTATCTGTAAGGCCTGTACTTCTTTGGAGCATGGCAGAGGTAAAATAATAATTTCAGCAGTTTAAAAATGTAGAACCCTTAGCACAGTTGATTAAAACACACATTTAAAAGGAGCATCAAGCAATGCCTATAATCTGCCCTTTATTTTGATAAGAAAATGGTAATAGGGACCACCACCCTTTAAAACAGCCATGCAAGTACTATAGGGTAAACTACTTGACTCTCTTGACACCTTGTCTACTGATGGCTGCATGTGCATTTGGACTGATACAGACTTTAGTTTGAGTAAACTTCCTTTGTAGCTCCTGGTGAGGTTTATCTTAGGTTTATGAACTCCCTTTTGGTAAAAGATGATGGTGGAAATGTGACTTTAAATCTCTTAAATTATGTTGTTTGACTACTGAAGTTTAAATGAGAGTTTAAGGCTGGAAATTGGGAGATCAGTCAGATGAACATATAGCTTGTGAATAAGGAGGGGTTGTCCAAATCCAGGCTAAGATTGTGGTCTTTCACATGGGAAAAGTTGAGACTGGAATAAAACTGGAGAGTTAAAAAAGAAATAGGGAAAAGGTGAAGAAAAAGATCTCATAGCCTGTGGAATGATTAGTTCAACACATTTGTTTCAGTGGCCGTGAATGTGCTCACTCACTGTTGAGGGATTTTGCTTCAAGATCTGGTAGCCCAGATGAATGGGGTGTGTGTGATTTTTGCACAGATAGGGTCATACCCACTTTATACCTACAGAGGTCAAAGGTGTGAACTCTAGAGATGAAAACCATTTGCATATTTGCTTTTCTTTTGCCAGAGTCCATACTGAAAAAAAAATTCTTGGCCACTGCAGTAGCAAGAAAGGAAAGAAATGCCAGGTTTTCTTGTCCTGACATGACTGCATGCTGTAACCTTCATTCTTCAGTTTAAATACTCCAAGGTCATCAGAAACTTTAATTTGAATGAACCACTTAACTCTGATATGATGAGAGAATGTGAGTGACCTTAATGTTACGGAAAGAGATACATGTGCTTAGTGCCAAATTTCCTGATTTGAAGGTTGCTTTCTTCTGCTGTTGATGAGTTTTCTTTCTGAAGGTCTCAGTCTTCATCTCCTGGATAAGTTTCAGACCTTCCAAAACTTGGGTCCCCCAGCCTGTCTCCTGCACAGCCACATTTTTGACAATGCTCAATAGTTGTTCAACTTGAAAGCTATTGCTAGGGAAGATAAAGGATCCTGTTAAGCTGGGAAGGGAGAGGAGGATGGCTGAAGCAGTGACCTGCCTTCTGATGAGGCTCATCCTTATTGCAGTGTGCTACTGCAAGGGGAGGTGTGAGGCCAAGGTGTTTGCAGGTAGCACAGTTCTGAGCTGAGTGATTAAGCCCTGGCAAAAGACCAAAGAGCTGCTCTGGATCAATCAAAAACTAAACCCAAACCCCACCTCTGGAGCTTATTACATTTTAATTGGGTGAATGTGCTTGGCATAGGAAACAATTTTTGACATCTTCCTTTTTACTATGATGCAGTTTTCAAGGGGGACTTCAATTTTCAATTAATACTGCATTTTAATGCTGGAACTCAGACATCTTCATGAGAGCAAACCAAACTAGTAATGGCTTGCTTCAAAACTCCTCCCAGGTAAAATAGTGGGTCTTTGGGGTTTTTTTGGTTTGTTCTTGGGACTAACTGAAAATGTTAAACCTGCAGCACTGTTGAATCAGCTGGTATTACTCAGCTTCAATCAAAACTTGGGCTGCACCAAAATACGAGTGGAGCACGTAGTTTGTGGTCCTTTTGGGTATTAAGTTGTGCTTTCAGAACATGTTTCCTTCTGGTGTTCAGTCTCGTCGCTGTGGTGCTGGCAGCTGGAAACACATCAAAAATGGCAGGTGAAGTTGTCGTGTAACCGCCTCATTTTGGTGATTTAAAACTTCAGGAAAAATGCCAAGTATTGAAAACTTCCTTCCTGGTAAGAGTCCTGTAAGTTGGCAACCCTACCGATCCAGATTTTCTTCTCTTCCCCCCAACCCAGTCCTGTCAAAGGAAGTTTCTACCTGCTGAAATATCTTGTTTTGCCCAAAACTGCCTCTTCTGTTAAGAGGAGTGATCTACCATTGCCTTCATTTGCATGAAAATCATTATGTTCCTAGGGAGAGTGTCTTCTAAAATCAAGAATGGCAAAATCTTGACAGCTGAGTGACCTTTGTAGTCTGATGCCACACAAATGCTGAAATGTTCAGCCTTTTTGGAGTCCTGCATTTTCTTTGTAGCCACATGTCTGACTGAATCAAATATTAAGAAAACAAACTAACCACAGCCTGCTTATTTTCTCAAATAAATGCATCCAGATAAAGCTAACATCAGGGCATTTATCTTGTGTCAGGAGAGGATACAGCAGTACAGACATCAGCATTTTGAGGTGGCATAGCCGCTTTCTTGTGTGTTGTCAAGTTAATTTGCCTGTAGCCAACTTTAGTAGCCTCTGCTCCGTACAAGGGTGACAATACTGTGCCAGTAGCTAATGCCACTGAGCAATATTCTTTTATTTTGAAGGAAAAAGAGGGTCTGATTTGGGAAGTAGAAGTATAGTGTTAGCCCCAAGATTGATTTCTGTTCCTCATCCCCAGCTGCCCTACAAAGGTGATTTTGAGGCAGATTGTCAAGTTCTGTGAGTGCGTCTATCTCCAGTTAACAATACCTTGGCTCTCAAGCCCCTATGTTTTCCAGATACTACGAAATATGTTTGCCTGTTGAAGAATTTCTTTGTGTTGTGGTTTTGAGTGCTCTGTAATAGGCAAAACAACAACTTTCCGTTTTCCTAGAACTACTCAGCTGCATCCTTTTGACATTATTTATTGAAGGCAGACACATTAACAGTTAACACTGGGTTTAATTTCACCCTCCCCCCAGCGAATGTTGATTCCAGCTCTTCTGATTTTGATGAAGACTGGCTTTGCTGGCAGCCTGTGGCTGGCACAACTACAAAGCTGATTTCGGGAACCTTAGAGGTTTATTTAGATTCCTTAAATGTTTTGGCTTGATGGTATCGTGGGTATTTTGAAACTTTTGAAGCCTTTTCAATTCCTAACAGCACCAAGCAGGCAGACATTGAAACACACATTGACTAGGAAGAGAGTGCCATCTTTCCTTTGTTCTTCAGGCTTGTAAGTATCCCCAAGTGGGCAACTCAGACCAAGCACAAAAAGGAATAATTATAGCAACTGGTAGATGGGGACCACATTCTTCACTTCCCTCAGGAGAAGAGGGAGAAAGATGATGCTTTGTGTGCCTGCCTTAGTGCAATTTGCATTGGTGGAAGGGGTAGCGCAGATGTGAAATTTGGAGCCTGTGCTGTTGCGATCAGGTATGAGCATAAAAGCTGGCTCCTAGGGCTCAGCTTGCCTTGTGCCCTCAGGTAGCTCAGTGCTTTTCCTCTGTCACTGTGCTATGTGCTGTTTGGATTTGTACACAAAAAAATCTTGGCTCTTCTTTGTATGGGGCAGGGAAGTGCGTGTGAAGGAATGCTGGGAACTGGAGGGAGGGAAGAGTGTATGGAGGCAGCACCCTTTGACAAAATGTTTTCATTCTGCTCCACCTGCATGTTTGGTGCTGGAAAATCACATGCAGGTGCTGCTTGGGCTAAGGAGAGGTAATAGTTTTGAGTAACAGGGATGTTTTTATATCTAATGTTATAAAAATGATCTTGGAACAACTGAGCAGGAACAGGCACAAATACTTAGGATTCATTTTATGAATCTGTATTTAGCTCCTAAAAATCTTCCAGTGATTTCTTATTAATGCAGTTATGTTAAATGCCTAAGCTCCTGCAAGAGCAGTCAGGAAGAAGCAGTGATATTGTTTTGAGCTATGAAACATGAGGTAGGTTGGGTTTTGCCTGCTCTGTCCTCATGTGCTCTAGTTCTTGCTCTCAGCCACACCTCCACACAGACTGTGATGTGCCTGGAATAAACCCCAGGCCTACAAAAGCCAGTCCTCCACATGAGAGTCTGAAAAGGAACTAAATGAATGCAGTTAGCCTCCAAAACCTAAGCATTCATCCCTCCAGTTGTATAGGATTTGGACCTATCCCTGGCAGTGTTCAAGGTCAGGTTGGACAGGGCTCGAAGCAACCTGGTCTAGTGGAAGGTGTCCCTGCCCATGGGAGGGGGGTTGGAACTAGATGAGCTTTAAGGTCCCTTCCAATCTAAACTGTTCTATGACTCAGCCTGGAGAAGAAAAGACTGGGGAGGCCTTATTGCCGCCTTTCAGTACTTAAAACGGGCTTATAAGAAAGATGGGGAGAGACATTTTAGCAGGGCCTGTTGCGATAAGACGAGGGGTGATGGTTTTAAACTAAAAGAGGGGAGATTCAGGCTGGACGTGAGGAAAAAATTCTTTACAATGAGGGTGGTGAAACACTGGCAGAGGTTGCCCAGAAAGGTGGTGGATGCACCATCCCTGAATTCATCCAAGGCTAGGCTGGATGTGATTCTGGGCAACCTGATCTAGTTCAAGATGTTGCACTAGATGATCCTTTAAGGTCCCTTCCAATCCAAACTGTTCTATGGTCCCTGTGTGTCACTAGCTGATGCTGTAGCAGACTTTGTTTAGCAGTGTGTACTCAAACACCAGTTGGTGCATGTTCTTGCCCCTTCAGCTCTGTCTTCTCCCTTCTTCTCTCCATCCTTCTACCATCTCTAAACTTCCTACAGTTTCAGCAAAGCTGTAGAAAGCTCTGCTGTTGTTGATGCTCAAAGAGTTAATTAACTGTCTTGCAGCCTTGAGGCCTGTTTGCCTTTCCCGGTGCATCAAAGCATGTAAGAACATGCTTTGCACATGTGTACAAGGACTGTGACAGAATACAGCTGCTTTTTCTTTTTCCCCTGCCAGGATAGTGGACAGTGTTTCATGCACAGCCATGAGACTTGCTTCATTAGTTATGGAACTGCTTCACAGTGTGCAAGGAGGATGAAACCTCCATACAACTTAAACTCTAATTAATTGGAATTAGAGTGGTCTAATGATTAGAGGGAGGTTATTCTTGTAATCTTTTTTTTCTCCCTCCTCTTTTGCAGAAGTCTGGAGGAAGAATGAGTATGATTAACTAGTTCTATAGAAAAAAACTTTTTTCCTGTTAAATGCCGTAGGACTTTCCCACGTGGGATCTGACAGACCAAAAAAAGTAATCCCTCTGTGTAGTAGACTGCCCTGGCTACTTGCATTGTTAGAAGTGTGAACTCCTGCTCTTGACACGCAGGCATTGCGCTCTTCTGATGGATGCTGAAGGCTGAATCTAAGCAGCATCTAAGCTTGTCATGCTGTGAAGCACTGTGAAATAGTGACTTTACATACTTCTTTTCAACTTGGCAAGCTAAATATACAAAAAGCAGCTGTGGGAAAGATGGGGGGACATTACCACTGGCTGCTTGGTCATTCTGCTGGGATGCTGCAAGGCAGCTCTGCTGTGCCAAACCCAGGAACTGGCTCTTGGCCTCATGGTTGGATGGGAAAGTGGTGTCCTGGGGAGATGCTGCATAAGCAGAGCAAAACGATGTCCCACTCTGTTGGCCTTTTAGTGTGTCTGAATCCTATTGCTACCTCGTTCCTGGTGTTGCTGCTGCTCAGACAAGGCTGCCCTAAGGCACTTAGCTCTTTCCTTCTGTGCACAGGTATGTGGCCGTGCAGAAGTGATTCCTGCTCTGAGCTGGTGGTCTCCACACAGGCGAGGCTGCCCTTGCTGTGCTGAAAGTAACCTTTCCTCTGGTTTTCTTTTAGGTATTGTGGGTGTTGAAGTGCTGCTTTTGGGAGGCATTTTGGTAGCAGAGCTGAATGAATGTAGCACAAACTTCTGCAGAACATGAAACTCAATGAGCAACAACTGGGTTTCTCTGAGCTGGTATGTGTAATAATGGCAAATGCCTTCTTTTAAGGCATGCTGAAAGGCTGTTAAAATCAGAATTGATTTTCCCCTGGGAGAGAGTGATTAGAAACAGAATACATTATTATCACAGTTCATAGTAGTTAGGCTGTCTTCTATAGTAAACCCAGAAATGTATGGGAACAGGACAGGCCTGAGAATAGAGAGGCTGTTGCACTAAACCCCAGCTTTGCCCTCCCCTGAAAGCCCCAGGTCTCTCCAGATTTTAGCAAGGACCCCGTGTCAATTAGCTCCAGTGACCACTGGATGTAGCTATTGCTTCACAGAAATATGGCCAAGTAGGCACCTTTCTGCCACTTTTTGAGATGACTTGACAGAGGTTGCTTTTTACAGGCAATTTGTGTCACTGGTTCCACCACCCCCCCCCACCGCCTTTCTGCTTTCTTCTCTCTTTTCATCCCCCCACTCTTCCCCCACTGCTTCTCAGAAGATGAGCGTGTTATGTTGCTGTTCCTTTTCTTCATGGATGTTCTGCCTATCAGCCATGAAGAGGACATGAGACTATAGTGAGTGCTCATTATTACACTCACCTCTAAAGTAAAACCAGAGATGGTCCAAACTCTCCATCTATAAAGCCCCAGTGTTATAGAGAACAAGTTCATCAAATGCAGGCAGTGGCTGAAAGATGTGGAAATGAAAATGTGCTTGACTCTTTTTGCATGCCAGAAACGTCAAGCCAGGTTAGATATTACAGCATTTTAGATGTTTATATTCAAAAGATTCTTCTGTTCTCCAGGCTGGAATCAGTACCATATTTCAAAGGTAATGTGCAGCAATAGATGAGTTTTTTGTAGGTATTCTGTGGAAAGGCAAGAAATCTAGGAGCACTGGAAACAGACTGAATCATAAAGGAGAAAACCACCATGCTCCCAAGTAGGCCATTTTAAATTAAAGGCGAAAGGTAATGACATCTAAAAGGCACAATATGAAATTTCCCATCTGTATTTAAAAATACAAAATTCAGGTATTTCTGTGCCAGCTAAAATTACCAAGTGATCTCCTTGGCATTGTTGTTTGGAAAACCATGAGACATGTTTCAAATGTGGGAGAAGAGGAGGTGTGTTTGGAGCTGTGTATTTACCTGTACCAGCAGTTTGCAGATTTTTCAAAGCTTTCCAGTTGGATTTGGCAGGAAGCAAAGGTGATTAAAAAAAACCTAGTACACCCCCCCCTCCCAAATCTTCTTATTAGTCAAATAGGCAGGAATGCTGGCTGATTGGTACAGTGGGTGCATCTGATGCATTTAGCTTCCATGTGGTCACACCATCTTAGTAGTAGTTTAAGGAACTTGTGCTGATTTGTAGGTTTGGTCACAGTTGCTAGAATTTTTCTTTCCACACGCTGAGAAGTAGGACTACCAGATAGGTTTGCAAATGGCAAGAGCTACCAGCTTTTATCATTTGTTCTTATGCTCTTTGTTGCAGCTCTAGTTGAATTTATGGGTAGTGACAAACATGACAAACACTCCTCTCTTTGTGAAGGAAATCTTCCAGCAGCAGCACTACTGTCTGTCTTCCTGCAGACTTGCTGGGGCCTGAAATCTGGAACTGGAATCGCCACTCAGCACTGCTCCAGTCTAGGCAGCCCAGTGTGGTTCACAACCTGCTTCACTCCTGCCCGCTGCAGGATCAAGGCTTATCTGGACTTCCAGGTCAGGATCTGTAGAATGAATTCCTCACTTCTATGCTGCTAAATGTTTCTACCTGTAAAGAATTTACAAGGCTGCCCATGTAGACACTTAAGCTTTATTTTTGAATTCTACCTAGCTTACTGGCATTAGTACAGCAAGGTGTATCATTGAACCCTAGCAAATGGGACTAGAAAGGACAATAAGTTATTTAGCCCTGTCTCTTTCCCCAGGGCAGGATCAACTAGATCTAACCCTCCTTGACAGATATGCAGCAAACCTGTTCTTAAAAACCTCCCATAACAGAAATTTGACACCCATCCTCAGGCAATCTTTGCCAAAGCAGAACTTTTCTTACTGCTAGAAAGCCTTTCCTAAGGACAAGCCCGGATCTCCCTTGCTGTAACTTAACCCCTTGCTTTCTTGCTTTATCCTCAGAGGAGATAGAAAAGAGTTTTTCTTCTTTTCAGCACGCTTTGGCGTATTTCACAGTGGCCACTGCCTCTCCCCATGGTTTCCTGTGGGCTATGCATTCCAAGTCTTTAATGCCCTTCCCTCTTCTCATTCACTCCCCCCAGCCCAAACCCATGTTTTGTGGATCTCTGATTGCTCCTGCTGCCCTCCTGTGTGCTCTCTTAGGCCAGTATATTGTAGAACAGCTTTCTTTTTTTCCCCCTTGCGCTGGAATACCCACAGTTGTCTCTCAGCCAAGGCACACTCGACTTTCAGCAACTAAACCATAATTTTGGTTTAGAAGGCTTAAGGGAGACAATGCATAAATAGTGTCTTGCTACCACTGTATACTCACTGAAAGGGGAAAATGTTGGAGAGTTGCCTGGCTGGGTTTTAGACAAACAGGATTGCTTGGGTGTTTGCTTCCACAGTAGACAATAGAGAATAAAGCTCTGCAATAGGAGAAGAGGGGAGCTATATGAGTAGTGTATTGTGCCCACATGTGAACTTAGGCCCTGCGGTGCTAAACATGCAAGAAGCATCTCCAAACAGTGCAGTGTTTGAGCCAGAGCACAAGTATAAAATTCCTGGCATCCTCGTGGCCAAGCTCCTCCATTCAGATTGCTTGCATTAGCAAGAGCAAACACCAAAAACATCCAAGAAACAAGACCAAAAGAACTTGAACACAGTGGCTCTCTAAGCTGCTTCTTTCTAATGCAGCTTTATTTTTTATATGACTCTTAGTGTGAATATGAGAAGAATCTTGCTTCCCCCCCCGCCGCCTTCCCTCCCCTTTACCACGGTGCATTTTAAATCAAGCTGTCCTCTGTAGCTCTGCGGCAAATCTGCACATTTCTGGTTTTGCTCTTTCAGAGGATAATTTCTCCTGTTTAATGAGATCTGAGAATGAAGTCAGGCATGAGTTGGAGAAAGGTCACAGCATGTGCTCAAAGGTATATTAACTACTGTTGGAGCTGGCATCCGTCGACTTCCGTGAGGACAAAATTAAGCAGCAAACAGTAAATACTTCCACTAGCACTTTATTATGAGCAGGACCATTTAAAATGAATAAGAATTTGAGAAGCTTCAAGGATGAAATGGGGATGCTCACAAATAAAAAGAAAAATCTTACTACTTAGACTTAGAATGTGATTCCAGTCAAGGTTAATGGGGAAACAGTTAATGAGGGGTACAGAATCCAAAGGCTGTGTTGATGCCGTATTTTGTCTTACACAGGTAATTAATGCTACTGACTACTGCTAAATGGCTCTACCTGAGCACATTTTCTCTAGCAGGAACTTTAAATCCCCCACACTGTATACAGGAGCACTCTCCTGGTGCTTTATGACTCCCACTAATGCTGAACAGGCTAAATCAGAACCAATTTCTTCTACTCATCTGATGGTGATTTGCATCCATCACCACCACAATACATCCATCATTCAGGACCCAGTGGTGCAATGGCAAGTTTGGCATCAGCTTCACAGGGGGCAGGATCAGCCCTTGAATGCATGTAGTGAGAAAAGAATGACATTTTGCCACTTAAGGAGCATTTCACAGCAGGAAGTGCTGTGGAAAAAAGACAGCTCCCTCTTGGCGAGGCTCTTCTCTATTGTCATCTTCCTCTTGTAATTGTTTTTAATTTATTGTTTGGGAAAGTTGCTTTTCTACAAGGTCCGGGCGAATATTGCCTCTCAGTGGCCAGCACAGTGAAAAATGAAAAGCAGCTGAAGGTAGAGGTGGCCCATGAGCCATCCTGTGCCCAGGCAGCGAATAAGGATGCAAACCCCATAGTGTCAGTTAAAACCAGCTGCCTCCAGTCACATCTGCTCCTGGAAGATGGATTGTGCAGAGTGGGAAGAGGAAGAGCAAGATGAGATTATTTTGAAGGAGGGAGGGAGACTGCACAGGGCTTGCTGTCTGGTTCTGTTGTTCAAAAACATTTTGTTTTCCTCACACAGAGGCTTTAAAGTAGGACATTTGTTTACACTGTTCTTTCCACCCAGTGCTCATTGTATTGACAGGAATCGCTTCAGCTGAACAGTTTCATCAATGTGCTCAAGCCTGTTTGTAGGTGGCATCCGGAGGGCAGATTCCTCTCTTATCCAAGACCTAGGCCTATTCCATTACTGTCTTTTAAAACATCTCCCAGGTGCACTTATGTTTTGCTTTTCTTCCCAATCCCCTCTTCCCCCTCCTTTCTCCTTCTGTTGTTCTGAATAAAATGGTTTGAAAAGCCCAGGCCAAATCCTCTATTTCTTTTGGTTGAAGAGTACAGGATTAGTCTCCACGTTCCACCTGCCCTCAATGTAACAGGGGTATGAAAACTGGCAGGAGGGACAGTCAGTTTATGACACGTAACTGCAACACACTGATGGCTGCAGAATCACACCTATTGATCACGGTGTTAAGAGAGAGAATTTCATCACCCTTTAATTGGGCCAATTCTTAAATAGAATGGGGTCAAAACAGGTTGTGCTGCTGAGTCTAAGCAGCCTTACAAAGAAGAGGTAAATGTCTCATAAACAGGTCAAAATTTATATCTTTTTTGAATTCCTTGGGTTCTGGAATTTACAGTTTTTCTGGAAATCCTGTGCTCTGGCTTAGAGAGGAACAGAAAAATGATGCAAGGTTCCAGCACATGAATCTTCCCCTGCCTTGAAGTGCTGTTTCACTTGTTTTGATTTACCATCACTGTGGTGGGTTGGCTTTTGCTGAACACTAGGTTCCCACCGAAGTGCTCTGTTACCTCCTCAGCAGGAAGATGGGGGAAGAAAATAAGATGGAAAAAGACTCATGGAACAAGATAAAGTCGGATTAACAAAGCAAAAGCCAAGGCCATATGCAGAAGCAAAGGAAAAGATTCATTCTCTTCTTCCCCATCAGTAGATGATGTGCAGTCACTTTCTCGGAAGTAGGGCTTCAGTATATGTAGTGATTGCTCCAGAAGATTAACATCAAAATAATAAATACCATCATCCTCTTTTCTTTTAGTCTTTATTGCAGAGCAGGTGTCATATGGTATGGTACATTTCTCTGGTCAGTTTGGGACAGTTGTCCTGGCATCCCCTCCAAAGATCTTGCCCACCTGCAGCCTCTTGGTGAGGGGAGAATGTTTCAGAGGCAGCCTCGATACTGTGCAAGCTCTGCTCAGCAGTATCCAGAGCACTGGTGTGTTACCAAACCTTTCTAGCTACCACTAGAAAGCATATCACTGTGAGGACTGCTATGGGGAAAACTCCATCTCAGCCAGACCCCATACAGATCATGCACTTCTAAGTACTTCAAAGAGTACAGAACCCCATCAAGCCAGTAGTTTTATGCGTGCCATCCTAGTGAGTTTAACCCCAGACAAGATCCCCACTGGATTCTTCTGTTTATGGGATCTTTCTCAGCACAATTTCTGTTCACTGCAAAGCAGCAGCACAGTCGGAGTCAAACCAACCTGAATAAGTGGAAGATTTGCCCTCCAGTGTGGGAGGGAGGAGAAAAACACTTTCCTTGAGCATCCTGTTCTTGTCCAGCTCTTCAGCACTTGGAAGATTGGAGTTCGTTAATAAATTCATCTCATTGCATTCAGGAGAAGCTCATAGAGTGACGGAATGAATCTGAATTATGCTGATGATGAAGTTTTTCTCTTCCCTCCCTTCTTGCATTTCTGAATGCTGAACTTTGAAAATCCTAGACTGAGTTTATATTACTTCAGATGCATCATTGTTTTCAGGGAGCATACTGGCATTTTGCAAGAAACTGAGTGGGTTTTTTGACTTGGAGGAATGGGTGTGAATTAGAAGTTCACTTAATTCCTCATGTGTTTTGGATTTGTTTCTATTTTTGCTTGTTAACATATCCTTTACTCATCTACTACTTGTGTAGTGGTGGGAGAAGAGGCAGATAAGATGATGATAATAAGCAGAATCAATTTAGATATATTGGAAACTCCACATGAAATGAAATTTGGTTGTGCTAATTCTCTTGCCCAGCTTCTGACCCTCTAAGTCTATAAATGGAGGAGACCTGTATTACCTGCTGTAGCCTAACCTCCCCTCATGTTTTTACTGCCAAATTTTAATGCTTTTTCTTTTTAAGATGAAACCTCTTTTCAATAGTTCATGTAGTTGAAACAGCTTCTAAAGTCCTTGGAGGATTTAATCCATCAATGGATTTGGCCCTCTCTATTCTAAATGCTGGCAATAACAATCCTATCCTGGCTAAACTAGCATGAGGTTAAGGTTAATGCAAAGCTAAATAAATAAAAAGCAACACTCCCCTCATTTCACCCCCCATTTGTCTGGCAAGTGTAGGAGAGTGGCTGGTTTGTGAGCAGGAATGCTTATGAACCTGTTTGTAGGCTGGCTAACGTGAAAACCTTTCTAATCCTGGTGATTTTAACTTACTTACATTCCTTTGAAGGTCTCCCTCCTTGGTGGGTATTGAGGCTCTATTGCCATGATGCATTTTTATACTGCATTCCCCAGGAGTTAGCACTCACCATGGAGACCTGCACTTTGTCTTTTAAGCAGATAAAAAGAGAGGTCAGTCAGATGTAATTCCCCAACTCCTCGTATAAACAATTTAACCGCTGCAGCAACATACTTGCTTGGAATTACTCCCTCAGATTCAATTCCCTTTTCCTGCTCCACTTGTAAAAATGGTTAGTGTCCTCTATAAACTGCTGCTCAGCCAGGTCCAAGGCTTGCTGTGGAGTTGTAGAATAAATGTTAATCTAATACAGGTTACTGGGTCAAATGCAATCACAGGCTTGTGGGAAAAGCTTAATACTGTTCTGCTTCTTCTAACACAGTAAACCTGGATATTATATGATAGGTTAAATACCACTGAACCATGGCAAGAATTTTCTTGAAAGTAGGATTTAGTACAAAGGAAACTACACTGGAAGAGTGACCTAGGATTGACTTTGCTCTCTGAGAGCATTCTAAGAAGCCGAGGTATGCTGTGAAAGTTATCTCCCCCAAAACATTAGGTACAGAAATCCCCAGGTCAGGGGATGGCCAGCTTACAGCAAGATGATTCAGCTAATAAAAGACTGGATGTGTTTTTATACTGCTGCCTTCTCTCCATAGGAAAGACCATTTTGCTTTTTTTCCCCTTGCAGTGACTGTGAAGCCAGCATGGTGTGGCCAGCTCCAACTTCTGATATCTGAGATTGTGTAAATACACACTTAAAAATATATATCATTATCACTCGTATGTGAGTGCTGACAGTTGCTTATTTCCTACAGGCGGGCTTGTGTTATCCCTTGCTGTCATGTACCTCTCTGTCCTGCAGCGATGTCAGTTTGGCACAATATTTCACCGTCTTTAGTGCAGGTTTTGTTTGTGCTCAGTATGGCTGGGGTCAGAGACTGAGAGAAGACATTAAGTGGAGGTTTGAGGACTTGATCCTGCACACAGGCCTGGCTCAGTATGTGCTAATTTGTAGCAGCTGACAGCCTGGGCCAGTCACTTCCCACAGTGGATATTGTCTGTTCCTCCTTGTATAAGTCGTCATTTATAGTCCTGGTGTTTGATTACAGGATGAGGGAGAATAGGCACAAAGACAAGAGGTGTTGATGCTTCTGTTTTGTATTTGTTACTTTAACCAACTAAAGTGATAAACTCTGTTAGCGAGAGGACTCTGGATGATACACGAGCAGAGAGGACACTTCAGCATGCCAGGGCTGTGAGAGCAGCAGAGCACAGATATCCTTAGCTGTTAACAGGAATGAAGTGGTTACACTGGGATGAAACATGGCATATGAGCATATAACTTTGCAAGTCAGTTAAAAAAACCCCTAAACCATTACGTCATAGCACTGAAGTGTCAGAATGCTGCCATGATGGATATATCTACAATGATGGATATATCTACAGAGCAGTGTTAGACCTTATTTTACATGTGAGTGGTGAGAGGCAGGGTCAGAACAGCCCGTGGCAGAGGCAGGAATGTAGTCAAGTATTTTTGAGGTTGTTTGCTTGGTTTTGTTTGGTTTTTAGTGTTGTTGTGATGTTTTATCATGAAGACAAACTTCCTGTGCAAGAGTTGGTGTTGAGTGCCATGTGCAGCAAGCAGTGCATAACTTGGCATGTCTCAAACCTTGCTTTTCAAATTTTAATTCAGAAAGGCAACTTAAAAACTTAAATCATTTCAGCTTTTGCACACAAGGTGCATACAAGGTGTGCAAAGAGACTCCCAAAACAGGTGGAGTCAACTGTGGAGTCAAGAACTTAACTTCAGAAGAAAATCCAGGTCAACCCTAGTCATGCGTAGGGAGTTCTTTGTTGGAGTATGTTAGCTCTGTAAGGTAGCCAGTTGGATATTTCCATCTTTAAACCCCCTGATTTTCCAAAGCCAGTGCACCTTGGGCTGCTGAAATGCCATGAGTCAACTTTCTCTGCATCATCTGGGCTAGGCCTGAATGATGGTCCCTACCCCAGAGACCAGGAAAAGAGGAGGGACTGCTCGGATGGTTGATCTGCAGGGGAACGGGCAGAGAAGATGGAAAGATCTTGAGTAGGCTGAGGTTCAGGAGACCTGTGGAGTATTTCCAGCAGAGGGTTTGAGCTTTCATCAAATGATGTCAGAGCTTTTACATAAATGTGCCTTTATACCTATCTATATAGTCTTTGATGATTAGAATAGCTGCAGATTTTAGCTTGTCTGGGGAAGCCTAAGGTCTGCTGATCAAACCTGTGCTGAACAAGAGAAAATGCTTTGTCTGTGCTATTTTCTTTGTGCTGGCCTCTTTAGAGCCAACTTTAGCCTGATTTTACTCATCAGCCAGTCAATGAAGGAAGATCAGCTGATTTGCAGGATTCAGAGAGGAGAAGCTAAACTTGCTGAATTTCAGATCTACTTCTTCGGAAGAAAAGAGGGAGAAATTATAATTACCAAGTACTCTGTAGGGCTTCTGTTTTGTGTTCTTTAACAATACTCTTTCTTTCCGCAACCCTCCTTCCCACCTGCTGCTCAGTAGCCCAAACCTTGGTGCTGGAAGGTATTGTAGTTTAAACTGGAAATGCTGAATGGTGTATAAAGGGAAAGTAAGCATCTGGTTTCCATCCAAAAAAAAGGATTGGGGTGTATGGCAGTTCTGATCAACCATTTATAGCTGGTGAATTAGTTCCATCCATTAAGATTTCTAATTCTTCACCACAGGAGATGCTCTTGGCACAGCAGGTTCTCTGTGTCTTGGTGAAGGTTCATGATGTCTCAATGGTAGCAAAGTGTGGTGTACATGGCTTTCCTTGCCAGGTCCTGAAGCTGATGTGTGAAAGGCAGAAAGAAGGCTGCCGAAGTGAGGACCCTCACTTGCTGGGGTGTTTCTTTTCCCTTTAAGGAATAATTAAAAAAAAAATTGTGACATTTTAGAGGGCCATTTGCTAAGCTCTGCATGTTCTGTGTATTTTAGTGTGTGAACAAATTAGATTATGAAAGGTAATGTATTAGCGATTTGACAGTAATGTGGAATCTTGGAAGCATTAATCGCTAATGCGTGTTTCATAATTTCAGCTAAATGATCTCAGTTGAAATGCAAGAAAGGCAATTGAAAAATTCCTTGAGCCTGCAGAGAAACCTGGTACTGTAATGCAGATTACTTTGATTTACTGCAAAATACTGCAAGGCAGTAGGAAATGTTCACATCGCACATCTCTGCTGTAACTCTAGTTACTCTGTATCTCTCTAGTTACAGTAGAGATGTATGGCGAAAAGGTAAATTCATACATGTATTTATCCTGTGAAATATAAGCCTTATTCTTCATGTTACATTAAAAAAAAAAAAAAAAAAACAAAAAACCCAAACTGTAGGTTGCAACATACTATTCTTCTCATTTGTTATTTGTATTACGAAAATATTCAAAGATCCTGTGTGAGATCTGGGCCCCAGGAATCAAGTGGCTGTACAGACACATAAGAAAACACAGCACTTGCCCTGAAGAGAATTGGAGGACCTTAACCACACCCATGGGACTGCCCCAGACCTCAGGTATCCATGAGTCTGGCTGTTAGTCCTGCTGCCTCAGACCATTCTTGCAGGACTAGTGATTGAGAAGGGTGATACTTGCATTTGCCAGGATGGAAACCCCTGAAGTTCAAAGTCAGTGTCCCAAACATGACCTGTAGTCACTTGGAAGAGAAAGTGTGGTGTTTCTGAGAGAAATATCTAATAAGAAGTCAGATGCTTTTTGCTCTGGCTGCAGTTGAGTGGAATGACAAACTGATGTTGTTGCCACACAGAACTCAACCTACTGCTCTGCCGGGAACATGGATAACAGTCATGAGTAAGAAATACCTTTGCTTTTGGGTAATTTTTTCCTGTGGATAGGAGTGGAGGGAAGGTGGTGAGGGTCTTCGGGTTACAGCTCTTTGATTAGGAGGAGTGGATTCAATTTTATCAAGGGTGTTACTTGCTTTCATGTTTTTGTGTAAACACTAACCTGCTGAAAGCCAGCATGGCAACTGTATTCTGCAAAGCTTTGCTGTCTCAGTGCTGTAACTGTCTGCCTGTGATGGCGGGTCATGCAAATCTTCATGTCTCTTCTTCCTTGCTGGACTCAGTCGGGAATGGGAGTTGATGATGGTGGTATTTAAATGGGCATAGTTAGGTTCCAGAGCTAATACACCAGCAAAGTGAATTCACGGCTCTCCTAGGGTCCATCCAATCTGTAAGGTTAGTCATGAGTGTTCTTAACCTACATGCTTGTCTTTGCAGTTGAGGGACCAGAAAACTTGATTTGAAGTAAAAGCTAGGATTATTTTAGGTCTTATATCTTAGCTACTGTGCAGAAAGACCCCTGCTTACAGAGTCGTCATCACCAGGCTGCGGTGTTCACCTTTGGCGTGAAATGTAATCAGCTTTCAACTGATGAATCCTGCATTGTGCGTGGATTAAATATCTCTTAAAGCCTGTTCTGTAGGTAACTGACTCCACCGTTAGTTAAGAATTGATGCTTCCACAGTGCAGGATTTCTTCAAGTAATCCTCTTTCTGCTGAGTAATCCTGGTGACCTCAAGGAGACTTCATTTCTGCTGCTTCTACCTATGTCTAATGTATGAAGTAAGGTTTATTTAGGAGAGTAAAGGTGAAAGGGTTGGGCTCCATTCCAATGTCAGCAATATTGGCTGTGAAGTGTTAAGATGATACCTGACTCTTCTCTCATCAGAAACCATAGAATACAGCTGTTTAATGCATATTAAGTAGTGGAGAAGCATAAAGAAAAGAAATTTCCCCATTAAAATGACTTTGTGTCATTTAAATGTCATTAAAATGACAGTGTGAGTAAAAAACCAAGGCCAGCCCTCATAAAACCAGAATGCTCTTCAAATCAAGAACATATTGTAACACTGTGTTAAAACTATCATGCGTACTGTGTGATGCTTCTACCTTGTGAACTCTCTGGAGGGCGTCTATTTCCCAAGTCAAGTACAAAAGCCCAATAAATAAATGGACCGCTACCGTTTATAAGGACGTTTCAGCAGAAGCAACATGGACTCTAATTTCACTACAGTGCTAGGAAACTGATGTGTTTCTTTGTGTAGAAACCTCTAAAAGGACTCAGTGGGCTCTTTATGTCTGCCCAAAAAGGGCTTTTCAAGCCCGCCCATGAAATTGTGATTGGCCCATAAACGTGTCTCTGTAGTCCCTTTTGACTAGTGTTGCTGAGTCTTCATGAAATAGTAGAATCTTTCATTCTCATTTTTAAAGTGGGTGGTGCTTAAAAGAAAAAGGATGTATCTGCATTTGAGCTTAAATACAGAGACTTCTATGTGTCTGCATGGGTGCAAAGAAAGAGCAGAGATTTGTCTTCCAGTGGAGCATTTTTAACACCTTTTTATATGATTTGTTATTATACTTCATAGGTTTTGAGGAGCCCAAGGAAGCACCTGGTGCTTTTCAGAGCCTGTAGAAGGCATCTTTCTCACATTGAAAAGTTCTCATTTCCCAGTGCACATGTCCATGCTGAGCAGTTGAAAGCAGCTCGGACCCCTGAGGTAGCAGATCCCTCCAAAGCCAAACAGTGTTGCTGTGAAGGACTGTGGATATCATGGTTAGTTTTGCTGAGCCACATGGCCAAGTCCTGGCTAGGTGCCATACAAGGATCACCCTACTACTTCCTAGCTACAAGTGAGTAGCTCTTCACAGGGTGGATGTCATTGTTCACTTGGCAGCAACATGTGCAGCTGGCCATGCTCTTTCTTGCTAGGTGTGAACATACTGTCATCAATGGTGTTTCTACCCAGATACAAAGATTTCTTGGATCAGAAGGTGCAGCCCCCTTCCTGCAGTGGAAACAAACCCCTCACTTGTTCCTACTGCTGTTGAGACTTGTTTGGTTTTGTCTCCACTGCAGTATTACCATTTGTAGCAGAGAAAAAATGGTTTTAAAAAATGCTTAAAAAATATCTGAAGTGGTTTTGGCATTAGAATTCCTTTTTTAACACTGAGCAATAGTAGATTCAGTTTTGTGAGATGTCATTTTGAAATTAAAGTACAGAAAATGTTTTATTTTTTCTGGAGTTTGTGGAGAATGACGGTTGGAGGAGACACAGCTATCATAAAGTTACTTGCATCCTAAAAAAATCCCAAACAACCCAAATGCCAGACCTAAAAATCCCACCTAAACTGGAGTAACACAGCATTCTGTCTTTTTTTTTTCACATAAGGGCTGAGTTCACCTATTTCCCCTGTGCTGTTTTCCTGCTTCACTGAATCCAGAATCAGGTTGAAGGTTTCTCTCCTGATACTTAAGCCCCATGGGATATGGGTGTCCCAGAGATCAGTATAGCATGACCCTACACAGCAGATGTGTTATAACAGCACAGAAAAATTCCTTAAGCAGCATTATAGGGCTTGTGATTATGATCAAAAACATTTTCTGACACTGAAAATAGAATCAAGGTTATTTTTCAAGGCAGTCTGCGTAGTTTACCTACATAAAATTAAAAGAACAGACAGGTTTTCAAACAGCTGTAATGAAAACAAGACTTCTGAAAGAATTACAAAGGCAATATAGCACTTAATGAGAAGATTTCATTGTAAATAAGTAACAAGCAACACCAGAAAATAAAGCTGAAGCAAATCTTAGTTCTGCTGCTGGAAGGAGAAAACGAGTTGAAACCCTGGAAATCAGTTTGCCACAACTGTGTGTATAAATGAAAAATGAATATGACTATTTCTTTATTATGCAGTCTAATGGGAGGGAGTAATGATAACAAAACCATCATACAGTTTTATTCAGACCTTATAGTGTTCTAGGATTTAGTGATGGAAGGTGCTAGAAAGATGAGAGCGTTTTCACCAGTATCTTAGTCAACCGCTTCCCTGCGCCTGAAAACATGGTATGGATGTGGGATTTAGCCCTTCCCACAGAAGGCTTGGCTTTTGGCTGGAGGTGTCAGGACCTGAAACACTGAGAAGATCCTGGGGGCTGTGGAAAGAGCTTTAGAGCAAATAAAAATATATCTTATTTATATATGGACAGATTGCGGCTAAGGTTTGAAATGCTACTTGAGTATCAAGTCAACCCAAAGTAAAAACCTCAACTTTCTGACCTTTTATTTCCTTTCTTCTTTCCCACTGTGTACCTCCAAGCAGCTTGCAAAAGCTTTCCTGAAAACTGGCCAGAGCAAGCTGCTACCTGACACATTTTCTTCTTATGGTTTAAAGCCTCATAAGCATGCTTCTGCGGAAAGGTTTTCAAGTGTAACCACTTGTCTTCCTCCGTAAGTGGTGAACAGGTATTGGCAGGCTCCTGTGAGAGTAACCCAATACACTAGCAGCTCCCAAGTGCCTGAGTACAGCAGTAAACATCTGGATTTTTATATCCAGGTTATGGGTAGAGGGACAATTGTAAATGTGTTGCTATTCTTCATTTCCCTGTACTTATATATTGAGAAGTCTGGTGTTTGATACTTTGTGCCAACTTGCCCAAGGTACCTGAAGTGTGCTCAGAAATGCAGAGGATGCTCAGCTGGCATAAGCCTGCACACACCATCAGCCTCAGAATTGCATTGAATTGCAACAGAGAATTTTTCACAGTGTTTCTAGGACGCTGTCTCATGGGAGCTAGTCAAAGAGCACAGCAGTGAAATGTCAAAGGGTGGAGCACAAGGTTAGATTATATTTGCTGTTAAGAGGAGCATTTTGTTTTAGTCAAAGCTGTGAAAATGAAAAGGTGCTGTCCTGGTCTCGCTGGAAGGGTAGAGAGGCTGTGTGCTGTGATGCTACCCTGAGACTTTCGGGTTCTGCCTTAGTGCTTTCTCCTTTTCTCTTCACACACCCTTTCATCAGGTAGCAGAAATGTTTCTGTTTATTCCTTGGAAAAGCAATTCAGCAGCCTTGTTTATTGTTTTGTAATGTGTCAGGCAGAATGTAAGGTCTAAGCTGCTTCATGGGAGAGTCTAGGAATTTACACACACCTACATGGGAGAAAACTTCTAAGGGTTTTTGGGTTGGTTTTCTAAATGAGAAGTCATTGATTTAGAAGAAAACTGACCTTGCCAGGTCTACTAGTTGGATGTATCAAATAGATAAATTTAGGCTATAGAAAAGATGCACATCTTTACTATTAAAGCTAAATCATCAGTGGAAGAATGTCCCAAGAGATCTGATGGATTGAATATTTAAATGAAAACTTTCTGAATGAAAGAAGTCCCTGAGGTGAATTCTTCGGTCTAGATTAGAGGGAAGATCAAATGATTATCTAGAAGATAAATGGTCCTGTCTGGCCTTAAAATTCATGTATGTATTTTTAATAAACAAAACCCAAACAGATTTACAGCCTCATTTTCCTTGGTACTTTAGGGAAGAGAAAGCAAGCCAGCACCACAGTGTGTATGTTCTCTCTTGGCACAGGAAAGGAGCAGGGTTGTCCTTGCCTCTCAGACAGCTGGATTTTGTGGGTGTGTATGTGCAAAGACCTTGCCAAGGGTGGAGCGTTTATGAGAGGTCTACTTAATAAGTAAAAGAGATTATTGCTAAGTTAGTTTTATTTGGTTTAGGGTGTCAGTTTTAGAGGTGCAGTGAGCTCAGTTACTTTACCAGTGGTTTGCTGGCAATGAAGATAATAATAATTTTAAAAGGTAATATATATGTGTCTATAAATACATATATAAAATATCTCTACAAAACAAATGTGATAATTTTGGCTACCTCAAACTATAGGTTGTCTAATGGGTGCTCCTTAAATTAGATTGGTTATATGATGTATAATGAAATTTTGATAACTTCACAATATTCTGAGCTGCATAACCAGTAAACAGGCACCTGAAATTATTAGCTACACTTAAAAATGTGGGCACCACCTTTAAGCAGAATCGTAGCATCAAGCAGATGCTGTTATGTCATCCTCATGGGGATAGCATCCCAGGAATCCAGGCCGTGGTCTGTTTGATGTAGGAGAATACAGAGCCTGCTGAGGATGTTGAAAACGATAAATAGCACTGGGATCTGAAACGTATTTCCAGAGAAAATTCGTTCTGCCTCCCAGTAAGCAGTGATTTTCTACCACCAGATTTGTGTTAGGGCAAGTTGTACGAGATCCAGGTGTAGACAAATTCAAAGTTAAATGTTCATCTCACTGTGGCTTGGTTTTAAATGAGGTGAAGAATAATGCATTAGCTCATCCAAATAACGTACCTTATAAATTGAAAACACTGCTGAGAGATTCTTTTAGGGCAGTTTTTTAAACTCTGTAGCACTTAATTTCATGAAAGTGTCAGGTAGCTGCAAACCATTCAGTTTTTGATAGTTTCAAAGTGGACACTGATTTTGGTTGCCTGATTTGCTGCATTAGGATATCCATAGTCTATTCAGCCTCACTTTCATGCAGTTTCAGTGAGGGCTGCTGCATTTCAAATAATATACAAGGACAGAAATGAGTTCGTTCCTTGGTGACAATATGATATGGGGATACTTTTTCATAATAAATTCTTTTTCCTTGGAGAGGAAAGGAATGGTGAAGGTGTTGCCGCCTTGTCTGAAAATACCATGGAACTGCTGGAGAAATATTATGGCTTCTATTTTAATTTGGAGAAATAATTCTTTTATATGCATTATTTTTCTCACTTAAGAACTGTTTGAAGACCTGATCCAACATCCATTGATATAAATGGAAAGCTTCCTTCAACAGTAAATACAGCTACATTCCTGCTTGCCTGTATTTGACAAGATTTTCTCATCAATGGAATGAATCCAGGGGTTGGCTCACAGTCATACACAACATGGTAATTTTCTTCTTTTATACTCTCACTGTGCCAATTTTGAGTGTATCTCTCTTTTAAAAGGAAGTTTGAGATTTTTGTTTATTTACAGAACAAATGTCAGACTTGAATCAAGTTCTTCTCTTAGATCTTCACTTTTCGTAAGTCTGTATCAGAAATAGTAACAAAGCCACCTGAAGTATCCATTCATATACCTAGAAATAGTTTATGGGGACACTGAAAGACACTGATGTTATCTTTTTAATATTGTAAGGAATAATCCTATTAAAGAAGAAACAAGGAAAACTGTTATGCCCACAAGGCAGAATTATCCAAAGTTGATTGGAGCAGCTCAGGTTACTCTACAAAGCCCAAGCTGTGTGCTGGCCTATCTTTCCATCAGGGCTTGGTGAATGAGCAATCATTTGTGGATTCTGCTCATCTCTCTTTGCAAACTTTGTTCAGTGGAATTAGATACAACTTTGACAAATTAGAAGTGCCCCTTCGCCCCACTGTCCCTGCCACAGCACAGTCTTCCAATTGTGCCTGGTTTTCTGAAGTTTGGCCACGTCAGAGCCATCAATGGCAGGCCTTCCACAAGGCTACACTTTTTAATAAGGGAATCTGTCAGCACTGGCTTCGCCAGGTCTTGCAGCCTTCTCTTAATCTGCAGTGCAAACTGCCCTTTCCTTTGCCTTCCCGCTGTTGCGATGTACTTGGACTCTGAAATAAGTATCTCCTTTGTTTACAATGTGCCCGCAACAAAATTAACCTTCAGGATTAATCACAACAAAGAATGGGCTGTGTTTCCTCTTTCCTTATACTACAGGTTTGGGATTAAATAAAACTCAGCCACCTGCCTAACCAGTGTCTGTTTCCTTTGTTGTTGCATCCCCGGGTTTACTTGTAGTTTCTTAAAAGATGGTGCTGGTTACTGAGCTCTTCTACTTTTCAAAAGAGTTAATGGAAATTTCAAGTAGCAGCCTTTGGGACTAATACATCTGCAGATGACTTAGGGTGGAGGAAAAGCAGTATTGAGCAATGTATATCCTAGCTCTACATAAAATCTGTAAGCAGAACTGGACCAAAAGGTTTGTGGCTCACCTCAGGAAATAGGCACTGCTGAAATGGAAACCACCACTGATTTATACTACTCAGCAGTATTGAGGGAATTGGTCTGGCCCAGGGTTTTCTAATCTGGATCTAACTCTCCTTGTAAAGAGTACCTGATAAACTTATCATATAGGTGGGACTGGAAATTAGAAGCATATTCTTTGTCAGAGAACTGAAAGCCACATATTCTTTGCTCTACCCTGCCTGCCCAGCCCACTCCTTACTTCCTGCCTCATATGGAGGAGCTTTTGGCTTTAAAGGGGTTGGGAAGTTACTTTATGGTCCTGTTTGCTAAGATGGATTGTTGCAAGCAGATAAAGTAATGAAACTTTAGCATCTGCTTACTGGCCTAAGACAGGACATTCACTTCTGTATGGGCAGCTGAACCCCCTTCTTGGTTACTGGAACACAATTTTACGCATTGCCTTTGGCTCATGGTATTTCCGCAAGCTGCCATCTGTATTCAGGTGCGATGTGTCTTGGTCACTCACTAGAAGTCAAATGATGAACCTGTTGCTCTCCTCAGAAAACATCCCCTAGCTGCCTCTGAGAATAAATCTTACCCGTATAGCCAACTGTCATTTTAGGTGGAATTAGATTAGCTAGCTAGATTAGATTAGATAGCCAACTGTCATCTTAGGTTTGGCTTCAAAGGAAAATGGAGATTATCTGCATTCTTTGTATATCTGTGCATGTGCTCCCCTTATTTCACGTAATAGGTTAGTGTTGCTCATTCTTAAACCTATGTGAAGTAAGAGTTTTCAGCTCAAAGGTCACTAAGTTCCTCCAGTGTTGAAGAAAAGAAGAAACTGAATAGGACAGAGACACACGGTTAGAGCCTTTATTGAAAGCATGGTTTCGTTGTGAGTTCACAAATTACTCAACACCAGAAAATCCACACAGGAAGAAATCTGATAATACTCCTGCTGCCAGAAAACCTCTGGATTCTTGTGCCATCTTAGAAGTCAACCAGCCACAAGAACTAAATAAGAAAGAAAACAGACTTCATTAGTTCCAATCCTCATGGTACTATTTCTTTCATTTATGGTTGTTCTGGAAGTGGAGATGGCTTCCCAGTGATGCATGAGCTCCACGCTTTCATCACCTCAGGGTTAGCATTCAGTCCTTGGGGCTGCTCTTACAAAGGACTTGAGCGAGTACAGCCTGTAGCAACCTTTCTTGAAGGTCATCTACTATTAGACCATAAATCTTGAGCTTTGTGCTCTCTTCTGGCTACCTGTTTATTTCAGGATATAATTCAAGGTGTTGGTTATGATCTTACTAAGTCCTTAAAGGCCTGGGACAAGGTTAGATGAGAAAATTGCTTCTCCCTCCCACCCCCACTTCATGCCTATCATGGGAGTTATGATCTGTTGGGTTTCTGTGATTATTCTTCCTGCAGTGAACAACAGAAAAGCTTTGTCAGTGAAGAGAGTGTGTGCCCCTGAAACATGCATGTCTAGTGGCCTGAAAAAGTGCAGGTTTAGTGAATGCAGCATGAGGCAAACAACTGCAGTTCACACTTGGAAATTTCCTGGACTTTTTTTTCTACAGAAGGATCTGAGAGCTCTGTTCTGTGGTGGGTACATCATCAGCTCTTATATTTGCTGCTCTTTGCCTTGTTGCTGCCCCACTGTTGTGGTGTGTGTTTTTGCAGCAGCTTAATGGATAAAAGCTTATGCAAGTGTTAATACTTGTTGTTTTGTGATGAAACATGGCAGATGAGATCATACCCTGTGACTGCTCATGCTGTAGTTTGGGACACCTGGAGCAGTGAAGCTTGAGAACTGAGTTCCAGAGACAGCTGGGGCAATGCTGGAAAGGTCAGTGGAGAGTGCCAGAGGATTGATGAGCTCCACAGTGAGGGGGGTGAGGCTGAAAAAGGCATGATAGAAATTAAAGCACTGAGGTAGTGAGAGGAGGTAAGAAGTGGGTGCTGAGACTTTCTTGGAAGTTCCCTTGAGGACCTTATTAAGAGAAAGTTCATTGCAAGTCTTAGTGGGAGTGAAAACCCCACAAAAGCACGTTTTTTTTTCTTTAGTGGTGCAAACATTTCTTCCTATGTTAGACCTTCAAGATCCTTTGTGTTAACTCTTGTACACTTCAAAAAAAGTGAATAAAGTACAAGTACAAAGTGAGCTAAAAGATACAATATTGGTAGATCTAGCTTTTTGGGGTCTTTTTCAACACGTCTTTACTCCTCACTGCTCATCTTAACTGCATCAGTAGAGCTGCCTTCCATGGCTGTTCCACAGCTCTTTTACCACACCTGCTTGATTTGCTTGTGTTGGGCTGCTGTCAGCAGGGAAATGAGTAACAGCATTTTACATTTTAAAAAAGAAAATGTTACATCTTTCTCACTCTGTGCACAATCTGACCTTAAAAAGTCTCACTGAAATTTGTGTTACAGATACAGATGTCACATTGTTGGGTGGCCCTGACTTACACACCACAAGTTTTGTAGTATCTAGAGCTAGCATTCAGAGTCAGCAATAGCTTTTCAGTGTGGGGCCAGCCAGGCAATGACAACAACTGTTGAGGTTTAAAATATTTGGTTTTCTTCATTGTTAGAACAGAGGGAAGGGCTCCTGAGCATTTCACGGGAGGGAATTTTGTGAAAGAATTCAGGTTTACGATTTCTTTCCTTCCCGAAACAGAGTGGTGTAGCCCAGGCCTCAAAGATATCCTTTTGTAAACTCCACTGAAATTGATATTGCTGTGAAATGCTCCAGCTTTGACAAAACCAGCACATTTTGATCAAAAAAATACTTTACTGAAAATTGTTCCAGGCAGGTCTCTTCTGAATGACTTTGATCACTCTAGTTAACTGGTTTCATTCAAGTCAGTTTTACATGGCAGCAAGCTGTGTCCGACGCGGATTCTGCTCCTGCTGGCAGAGAAGCCTTTTCCTTCCTTCAGAGCCCCATCAAGAGCTGTCCCTTAATATATTTACCAGGGGAAGAATTTACTGTTCCGTTATTCCATCAAATTATATAAACAAAATAGTGGTGGTAATTCTTAACTCATCAGCAGGAATACATTTACTCATTATCTATGCCAGACTGAAGATATATAATTAAACTATATGAAGGACCTTGAAGTGATGTTTGCATTTTAATACAGAGAACTAGAAAAATTCATGGAAGGTTGAATTCCAGTTTATAATTTTACCAAGCCCACTGCAGAGCTTGTGACCATGTGTGATACTAGCTACACTTATGGATATAATAATGAGCCACACTTAAGTTCAGCTAAAACCATGTGAGATGCTGGCAATCCAACCTGCAAGCACTTGCAAAGAGGCTATTAACAACTCAAAAATGATTCAAACTGTGGTATTATTCCTGCTTTTCTAAATACTCTTTGCTGAAGGAGCTTTGACCTACTTTTGATGTTCATGAGATCAGTTTCAAATAACCATGAGCATTGAAGTCACACCAAATTAGAAGTTCTGTGTGATATTTTAATGAGAAACTGGTGTGAAACTTGACTATGTTGACCAAAGATTGCTTGGAGAGTTGGGGCTTGTTCTGATGAGAATTGCAAAGTAGAAACTCAAAGGTTGCAAATCCTTGTGGATGGAGGAAGGCGTTCCCTCCTAGTTCAAATCAAGTTTCACATGACGGCAGTATTGGGTCTGGAGTTGGCTCTGCTGTAGGCTTTCTGGCTCCAGGGTTTTCAAATCCAAAACTTTAATGTCCCTTAATAAGTCACTGACCATTCAGCCCAGTGAGCTGAAACTTTGTCAGGGAGAAGATTTGGAACAACCTACCAAGCAAACATGTTCCAGCACTGGGTTAATGCACTGCATAAGCTGATTTGAGGGGCTAATACAGAAACATAACAACTGGTTGGCTTTGTACTCAGTGCTGGTTGTGCATTATCTGGGTGATGTATTTGAAAGGCCAACCTCAGCCATGTTCTCCTCTGAAATAAATGGGAATTATGTCACTGCCAACATAAAAGCCAGAAAAAGTGAGGTTCTTTTGTGTATCATCTTGTATTGGTATTGGCCTAAGTTTATATGCAGATTATGTTCAGCAACAAGGATTAGTATTGTTTTATACTGTAGATGTACTCCGTGGGGATTGAATTGTCTCAATTCACACAATGTGAGGGGAAGGTGATGTTTCTTCAGTGTTTTCTTGGTGCAACTTTCAGGTCATACTGACTAGGAGCTCCAGAGGGATTTTGGCTCAGTGGCTGTCCCTGCGAGTGAGACTCTATGCAGTATTCTCCTGGTAGTGATAGCAGTTTGGATTATATTTAACCCAAATACTGGGGCCAGGGTGTTGCTGTTTTTATTTGCATGGTTATTTTTAACCTGCTAAATTCTCTGGCCAGCTCTGTAACAGCCATGTGGAAACACGTGATCTCAGACAAGTGCTGCTGCAAAAGATCACTGAATGTTCAGGCGCTGCTTTAACCACCAAAAGAAACGCAACATGAACCTAACCAAATGGAATCTGTGGTTGCATATTCAGAGATAATGGCTGTTTCAGGTAGCCAGGCTGTTCCCAAACATGCCAGCTTGTCTCAGCTCTGTGCTGTCCCTCTCTGCCACCCAGTGCCTTGTGTTGAATTGCCTCAGGAAACTGATACAGCCTTTAAAAACATTAATTTGGTCAACTGCATAATTTCTTATGAATCTGCAGCATAAGGGAGAGTGGATTTATACATGCAATACCTTAGAGGTAGCGAGGGAGAACAGTGTGGCTCTAGTTGTGTTGTGTTCTTTATACAGCTGTCCATGTGTCCTTCTCAATCTACAGTGGTTTTTCCTCTTATTTTTTTCCACCTTGTGTTTTTGCTATTCAGATAAACTACTGAAAATTACTTTTCTTTCCCTAAACCACAAAGTAGTCCAGCAATAAGCAATGTACAGGGATTGTGTAAAACTGAGCTTTGTCTCTGCACAAGGAAGGAGATGAACATTTCCTTGTGGAAGTAACGTTCAAGTCTCTGTGCTGTGACTGACTTGTGGATTCAATCTTGTGCCTTGCTCAAATGGGTTTTTCTGGGTGACAGAATACTTCTATGAGCCAAGGACCAGGTAGTGTGGGATGAGGCAAGCTCAGGAGCAGTGAGTGCTGTCCTGTGGAAAGGGCTGCTGATTAAGGTTGTGGTTTTGGGAGAAGAAGGGAAATTCTCAGCACTGATCTCTCTGCCTTTGAACTTTTAATTATCCTTAAGCTAGGAGAAAATTCCATGTCCTACTCTATGGGGTATATGGGGGAAGGTGTTTGTAGCTGGTATTTATGATACACTAAATAGGTTGAGCTGGACATTGAGAGTTGTGACAGTCTACTACCCGAGGATGTGGTCTCTCCTCCCATTTTACAGCCTGTGCTACTGGGGTCTCTGATTCCCCAGATTAGGAGTACTACAACTGAAACATGATGCTTACTCAGTCTCATCTGTACGGTTTTCTTGCTTTTCCTGTGCCACTGAGATTCTACCTCATCTGTAAATGCAGGTTTAGAAGCAAGAAGCACTATAGTACTTGGAAGAAATACTAATGACAGAACAGTGCATTTCTTGATTCACAGTTGCTTAGAAATTACTGATTACTTCTGAATATCTTTGCATGTTGAATTTTAAAACCCAGCTCACCATATTGGTGATACAAATTGAACCTCCATGTTACTGAAAACTCTGGTGAACATATTGGGGAAAATAGAAGTATTTAGTCTTTGAAGATTCTATTTTTTGGGGGGGAGACAAGTTTCCTGTGAATCTGATGTAATTAATATTTTCTTTGTTCACCCTCTGTAGTTCTGTAACCTCACAACAAATATGGGATATTGCATTTCTGGCCAGGCACCACTGTTCAGATGTGATCTGAGATGGCATATATGCAGATACCTGCACTTCTGACTTCTCTACATCTGCTTGTCAGGTCAGGATACACCATATGCCATGGCAGAATTGTCTCATCTCTTTGCTGGAGATGCTAAGTCAATCACGTAGTTTTTGCTACGACTTTTGACTGATGACAGAGTTGTCTTGGACAGAACATACCGTTCCTGCTACTTGAGTTGACATATTTAGAGTATGTTTGGATATTTCTATGTAGCACCACACTGTGCCACAAAAAAGAACTTAAAATACTGGGTTTGCAACATCTGGCTGTACAGTTGCCACTCTAAGTTATTTCCCCAGATGAAAAAAGTGGCAGCAGTCCAAGAAAGATCCAGTTTACTTTAACAGGCTCATAAAATCCTTCTGTACTCTACTTTTCAACAGTTCCAGTGCATCTTTCAACCATTTGTAAGTTTTAGCTTCAAAACACTCCTGTGAAGTACAAGGTCACTTTGCTAAATGGAGAACTGAGGCATGGGGCAGGAAAAAAGTGAAACCTGCAGGTAGCCACAGACATGTCTGAATGGTGTGTTCATGGCCCGGTTAGCTGGTGGGTGTCTGTGCCTGCCATATAGCCAAGCTCTAAGAACACAGAGAATCCTGGGCTGCATCAAAAGAAGTGTCACCAGTAGATCCAGGGAGGTGATTCTCCTGCTCTACTCCTCCCTTGTGAGACCCCACCTTCAGCAATGTGTTCAGCCATGGGGATCCCAACATAAGAAGGATATGGAGCTTTTAGAGTGACTCCAGGGGAGGCCACAAAGATGATCAGAGGGCTGAAGCACCTCTCCTATGAAGATAGGCTGAGAGAGTTGGGATTGTTCAGCCTGGGGAAGTCTCCAGGGAGACCTTAGAGCAGCTCCCAGTGCCTAAAGGAGGCCTACAAGAAATCTTGAGAGGGACTTTTTACAAGGACATGTAGTGACAGGATAAGGTAGAATGGCTTTAAACTGATAGAGCGGAGACTGAGATTAGATGTAAGGAAGAAGTTCTTCCCTGTGCTGAGGTGCTGGCACAGGTTGCCCAGAGAAGCTGTGGCTGCCCCATCCCTGGCAGTATTCAAGGCCAGGTTGGACAGGGCTTGGAGCAACCTGGTCTCTTGGAAAGTGT